>FJOG01000008.1:30761-88907 GCA_900073065.1 Phialocephala subalpina | reverse complement strand
TGTACCATTTGGTGCCATGGTTTGGTATGTAGTGGTAGGGTGATGCTGTGTTGGCAGAGCATGTGGTTGTTGAGGGTCTAATTTGGACGACGCCATCTGATATTGAGGGGTTGAGGGGCAATAGCGGGGTAGATGTTGATGATCGAGACCGTGCTTCGCAGACTGAGGAGTTGTAGGTATCGCATTGTGTTAGCGGACAGCCCGCAGTAGAGCTCTGCAGATGCATGAGTCAGTACAAAGCTCCAGATACGGACAGCAGGGTATTCGCTGTTGAGATTGTGCAGTCATTTCCCTGATTGCCATCTCGATTCCGTCGTCTACCCAAGTGCGCATCAACTCGACTTGTTTTGCAGAAGCCAGTGTTTCTTCATCTTCAACTTGTTTTGTAGTAGCAAGTAATTCTTCGTCGTCGATATCGCCGTAGTCGCTGCTATCCGCTGCATCTATCCGCGTCGTTCATCGTGTCTTCCTCGATGGGCTGCAATCACCGTTTGATATGCCGGTGATCGAATTATGTCGTTGTCGTGGATTTGCGTTATTTATCGATGTAGCTATGGTCGATGTCTCCATCAAGGGCTTGCCTGCCATTTCATTGTGTCTTCGTGATTGAGGCAATGAAGCGTTGCATTGACAATTGATGATCGCACGGACCATCAAAACACGAGCTTAAAACGACTTCACGTGTGCGTTCTCTTCGTCCCTCAACATCTTTTGCGACCTCTTACTAAGCCCTCGTATTCTTCACTATTCGATTTGAAAAGAGAAACCTGTAGCAAGTGTTCCATGCATCTCTCTTGAAAAAGAACACCCTCGCTCTCAAAAAAGCCCTCAAATCTGCCTTAGTTGCCGTGGTTGGCAGTTCGCCGCGTCCAGATGCATGTCGGCTCAGGATACCCAATGACTGGCAGTCTTCCAAGTGGTGAGGCTGAGCACATCGTGCGCTCATTTTCTTGATCCCACCTTTTTTCCAGCAACCTGCATCAGTTCAAAACGTCGCGGAAAGATATTGTCGTCTTCAAAGACTCGTTGTTGCTACTTGCCACTTGCAATTGACGAGGGCTTTTACTCATGGCGGAGGCACTTGGTGTCGGTGCTAGTGTTGTGGCTTTCATTGGCCTTGCTGGCCAAGTCGCACAAGGCGCGGCATATTTGTACAACTTTTTTGGCGCCATTCAAGATGCTCCGGCAGATGTCAGGTCGCTGGCTGAAGAGCTCAAAGTGTTGAGCCCAATTCTCGATGATGTTCGTCGGCATGGACTTGAGACTGCATCGATGAGGGCCGCGGTGGAACAGTGCAATGCTTCTGTCGAGGAACTGAAGGCTCTTGTGGTTAAAAGCAAGTTGACCACAACGCAGCCGAGAACAAGGAAGATCTGGTCGCAAATGAGTGTCGGATTTCGCAGCGAGAAATTTCATAAGCACACGGAAAAGCTTGAGCGAGCTAAATTGGCGTTGATCCCTGCCCAGAATGAGTAAGTAAACAGTCTTTTCCGACTCAGTTCAACCCAAGGAACTGATTTAGATACTCAGGGCTATGCACCACCAGCGCTCCAAAGCAGAGAAGACAATTCAAGACTCGATGTCCCAACTCACTCTGGAACATTCTGTAGGAGTTTCCAAGTTGAGTGAAGCTTCAAGCAGGGTCGAGGCTGAGCTCCAGAATCTACCGACGCATGTCACAAATCATGTGACGACTGAGGTCTCGCAGCTTTCACGGACACTGAACAACAATCATACCACCTACACGACAATGCTCACCGACGTCCAAAATACAAGTATCCGAACGGAGCAGCAAAGCCAGGAAATCAACGATGCGATTCGGTCCTTGCTTGGGAACAGTGACATCAGTCACATCGCCGCGTTGCTTCAGCCTGCACTAGAGAAAGTCGTCTCGGACCGCATAGACGCTGCAATGAAAGAACATGCGATACGCTTGGAAGCTCATACATCAAATTCAATGTCCTCGACCACTGTGTCTCACCAGTCCACACAATGCAGCGTACAATCTAGCACTGGCGTCACGAGCCTGTCACAACTCTCCTCGACCGTAACATATTCGAAGCAAGAACGGACATCCAAAATCATAAAATTTTGGTTCGGTCAACTGCGTGTCACAACATCGATTGTGAAAAGTTGGCAGGGCAGTGGCAATTCTAAGAGCCTTCAAAAATCCCAGTTCGTCGAGACGAAGGTTACCTTGATCCCATCGTCCTGGCTCCTTCGGAAGGGTGTTATCCTTACCATCAGTCATGTTGTTTCTGGGACTTGCTCTCCATCGGTGCAGTTCTCACTTGTTCCGTTAATGGTACTCGCCGACGATCATCCAATCGTGACACTTATGGGGTGTGGCAATCTTTCAGGGGTGAGGAGGTTGATTGAGAGCGGGCAAGTTCACACCTCGAGCTTGTTTCCCGATGGTTCCAATCTCCTCCTCAGATGCATGAATACTCTCCTCAATCGCTTCGTGAGTGCGGAACAAGTAGGAATTAGACCCTTTTACCCAGGTAGGGCAGAGTTGGACATGATTGAGATTGCTGAGTGCTTGGTAGAGAAAGGGATCGAGACAGACATTATGGACGTTCAGGGAAGGTATGTAATCAGTGCCACTAAAGGAATTCCGAGGGATACAGCTGATCGTTTTCTTAAGCACGAATTTGTTCGTTCTGACAGACATATTGTATAATCGCATTCCTTCAAGCGACCCCGTATACCCCAGACTTGAAGCATTGGGTTCTTCGATGCTTCGGGCCTCAGAGTCGTCTTTACTCGGCGGTCGCGATTCAGATGGCTTCATCCAGCCCAATCGTCTTTTAGAACCGCCGGAGGACCAGGTTACGTTTTATCGACACTGCCGACTCATAGCAGAAGGATCTACAACGGATCATGGCGTCTTGATTTGTCTCGCGTCTCTTCACACATGTTGGATGGCGATACCTTATGCTACCTGTGATAGTCATTTCATTAGCCGTGAATACGATACTTTCTTGTTAATGAAAACAGCAATTGCCAACAAATTATGGCTCGCTGGAGATGATCACGAGGAGGAAATGTGTTTTCGCCTGCTCTACCATTCCATTCTCAGCGCATTCACACGAGCAAGTTCGTATACGGGAATACTTCGAGCCTCACCTTATACCATATCGAAAGATGAAGCGGTCAGGTGCATTGCAGAGATGTTGCGGTTCGATGAAAAGATACCTTCACTCGCTCTTGAATTTGGATCTTTGACTAGTTGCGCAGCCAAGTGGAAGGTGTTGGATGTCTGGAAATTTGCGTTAGAGAGAGCTGGACACCATCCTTCCTCTGTTATTGGCAACGATATTTGGGATTCCAATTCACACCTGTACGACAAAACTTCTGGATTTGTGTCAATTGAAGGAATCGTGTCTATGTCGGCAGACCCTTGTTCAGGGAGGGTTTGTCTTGCTGTCGATGAATCGAAATCCAGAGGGAATTGGCGGGGCCTGAATGCGGGGCCTCCTTTGCCCGAACTTGAAAATCTCACACGAGATTGGACATTCTTCTACCTTCTATATGTTCACTGCGAAGTGTATCAACTCCCAGCATATGGTATCGAACTCGATGACTACCAACCTGGCCACGTCCCAACGGCAAAGCGACGGTCTCCTGAAAGCCAATACAACTTTCAACCGACTGAGGATGGAGGTATCGAGATGTTTATTGACTGTTGCGAATACAGGGAGCCATGGGACATTCTCTGCGCAGAGATTGAGAAAGAGAAAGAAGCATTTGAAAAGAAGTCCGCTGAACCGGAAGAGCAAATTCAGAAAACAGAGTCTGGAATGCTCTCGAAAGCGCTCAGCGTTGGAACAACTGTGCTCTCGGCATTTGTCTAAAGTTCTCTGTCAACCTAGCGGTATGCGAGGAGGAAAGGAGGCTTTGGGCTTTCGATTCACGTGACAGCAAGCAAAATTTCGATCGAATTCGGCTTACAAGAACTCTCTTAGCATACAAAATTTGCGATAGTCTGAGAATCACTTGTTAGAGCACTAGGGTATTGTTATTATCGACATCGAATTATCCAACTCTGTCTTCACCTTGCCCGGCTCAGCTCAGCTCGGAATTGCCGCGACCTCGAGACAACGGAAGCTGAGTTTGTGTATTATGTATGTACTTTCAATTCCAATACAAAGCGTACTTCAAGCTTAGCTGCTCACGACTTCAAGCTGATCACAGCCTAAAAAAAGAGTCGCCCCTGGCTCACGACTTAAGCGCGAAAACACCAACCTCGACATGGGAAAGACTCGGCACGAGGACGACATGCAACAATATCTCTCCCTTGTTCGAATCGATTTGGCATTCTCATTTATCGTCCTCTCCATAGGAGAAAAGTGGGCCCGATTTTGATACGGCGAGAACACCAAAATCTCAAGTACTCAACACCTCTTTTCTCGACTTCCCACGTTCTAATTCTAATGCGACCTTGATAGAATACTTTGGAAATGGCCAATGTATATGCGCATTAAGTATTCTTAAAAGAATAATCAATTAGGTGTTGATAATTTTGGGGTTTTGTCGGTTTTGCGCCCGTGCATAAAATCGGCACTTTTTTTCTCCGATGGAGAGATCGTCCCAATGATACTGATCTACCCCGGCCGAAAGATGGCCACTGCTCGGCGGCGAGTGGTAGAGGGGCGCACTACGCTCAGCGCAGTGCGCCCTCCTAATGTTTTTACAATTTAAAGGCATTTGATTAGCGGAGGAAGTAGAAGCCTAAAGCGTTATCATCTCTAAGACTTATTCTCTTCTTTGAGGCACAAATCATTAATCGTAGACTCGTTTTAATTAAGTAATTATAAGTTTATCTCGACTTCAATTAAGCTTAAAGTTATTTAAAAGTATATCTTTAATATTTTAATTCTAGCGATTAAAAAGTCTTTTATTTACTCGAGAATCGAAGCTCTAAATAAAGATACGTATATTTCGAGTTTAAAGGCAGTCTTAAGAGTAAAAAGTTATTGGCCTTTAGATTCGAGTATAATTCATAGGGTATAAATGTAAATAACCTCAATTTTCTCTTTTAGAACTTGACTTCTAAGGCCGACTCGAGTCAGAATCAGGATATATATGCCCAATCAGAAGGCTAAGCTTTTCAAACTCTTAGGGGGGCGCACTGCGCTGGGCGCAGTGCGCCCTGTACCACTCACCCTGCTCGGCAGCGAACATTGCCTCGCTGAGCTGGCACACTGCAACGACCAATAATTTGCGATATGAAAATCAAATGAGGGGTTAGGTGCCTTGTTTTCATCATGTTCAATGCACTGATGCCTGTCATTGTTTGCGTCGAAGGTCGAGAAGGTATTGCAGCTTTCCATTGATGGCTTGACATGAGGCGAGAGAATCCGTTTGCGTGCAGCACTGGACTCTCAAGGCCCCGGGCTCCCCCATTTCAACATTCTTTCTTCTTCTCCGCTTTCGTGATACTCCCTCAAGTTGGCACAAATGATTCAAGTTGATCCTTCTGAGACAGCACATCCTCCTTTTCGGTGGCAGAACTAAAAGTCTATCATGGCAGACCTGCTCTCTTCAATCAAAGGGTAACCAGTCTGATAGATATCGTACGCTGACCTGCTGACTTCAAACAGACTTCTGGAGTCCGAGAGGTATGCTGATCTGATTCTGAGATGCAACGGCGAAACCTTTAGGGTCCACTGTAAGAACCCCTCCCTATGAGTCGTCCATCAGTAATGCCGTGCTTGGGAACTCCTAACTAATTTTGTCTATTTCCCTCATATTTTTCAGAAAAAATCGATGCTGATTCCATGCAGGCGCGGTAGTGTGTACCAGATCTCCCTTCCTCACCAGGGCAGCTGAACTGCAGCAATTCAAGGTATGAGCATTCTGTCATACGTGATTGGGAAGTATCGCTGACAACTGCTAGGAAGCCTCTCTGCGCGAGATTGACCTATCTGCGGACGAACTTCCAACTATCCGAGCTATGATTCGATATCTCTATACGGATGACTACCCTGATGACGCTGGTAAGCAAGACGACTGCGCGAGCTTAGCAAGCATTTGCACTCCTGAGGATGAGGACGAAGACGTGGCCACGCCACTGCCAATAGTTGCCGACCCCGCATTCCCTCTTTTATTCAACGTCAAGATGTACATCGCCGGCAACAAATTCTCCATCCCAGGACTCAAGACTTTGGCGACAAATAAGTACCGGGCCTGTGTCACTGAGCACTGGGATAGTCCCATCTTCTCCGAAGCAGCAACCCACCTTTGGACGAAAACAAATTATCCCCTCGCGGCCGATCGCCAGCTTCGTGATGTAGTCGTCGAAGCTGCTTTCAAGCATCTTACTCATTTCCTCAAACGAGATGAGTTTGTCGACCTCATGAAGAGCCATGGCGACTTCGGCTTAGATATTGTGAAGCTGATAGACCGACATTTATTCATTGCCAGCTCTCACCCGCCGGCTACGCTGTTAGAGGATGAGATGACTGATGAGCCGGCGCCAAGTCAGGACGTATCCTCTCCAGTTCGGGAGCTATCCCCTGCGCCTGTGGTCGAGAAGGTTAAGGGGGCGTCTAAGAAGGAAAAAATGAGAGAGAAGAAGAAGAAGCCGAAAGCTGCCAGAGAGTTGATCGCAGCATCCGAGGAGAGTCCTGAAGTTATGCGAGATAATCTTACACTAAACCCCTTGCAGATCTATGCATAGATATGGGTCTTCTTGAAAACTTGAATATAATCTGGTATATATTGGTATGAATGCAGTCTTCGTAGTACGTGACGAAACTCTTGTAAATATGTATTCCGCTTGGGAGCTGTCGAGCGCAAAGCTGAGGAATGCTAGCAAGATAGACTTGAGAGAATGATCCTCGTAAAAATTGAACAAAGAGAACGCTGAAAAATAAATGAAAGTTTCTCAATCAAGTTCAGAATCGAGTAAAAGCAAGACGAGGGGATAGGTCTCGAAGCGAATATCAACGAGAGGCCGAGCAAGATTGGTAAATTCACCTCATTGCAAGAGCTTATATCTTCTGAAGAATATCTGACTCTACTTCAATCGAATCATCTCTTTATCGCCGCGGAAACAACAGCCGAAATGTCGAGTTTGTCGCGTTTCTGGCAACGCCAGGACGACTGACGTAGGTGGCGCAAACTCACATGTTCAATATGGAAACTACTTCGTACTCATCGCAAGCAAATGTCCTTCATCGTTACATTTACTCCTTCTTCCCCCAGTGGCCATCCTTGAAACTTCAAAGATTGAGTCCAACAATCTCGGTCCAGCGACCGCACAATTCTACCTCCCAGTTTATTTCCCTCAAACTTCACATGCAACCGCATGGCTACAATCATAAACATTATTCATTCGCCTTATGACCAATACATCGTATACGTTAAGAACGCCCTTCCATCCAAATCGCTTGCTTCCCTTGGTATCTCAATCCTCAAAAGTTTCAAACAAACAATCATATCTCATTACTCCTCCTTACCCCTCCCTCCCCGTTGACCATCCCAGCTCAGCTCGCAGCAACAATCGTATGGTCCGTATCCGGACTCTCAACATCCAACTGGAATTCATGTCCCTCATCATCATCTTCCTCCTCATCCACCTCAGCAACCGTAACAACGACTCTCTCCAAAGGACTTGGTAGCCGACCGAGAGTGTCAAGAGAGCGAGCAAGTCCGCGAATACCGGAGAGAAGGACATCGCTACGTTCCCAGATCGTGAGGCCTGCTTTTCCGGGTACGCGTTGGGTGAAGATGATTGAGTGGGTGGTGGAGAGCCAGGCTGGTGGTGTGTATCCGCTTTCTTCTGTAAACACTGTGACCGCTATCCTACTCTTTCGTGTTGTTTCTCTTGCTTCATTATTTTCGAGGTCTTTACTCGCGGATGATAGGAAGCGAAGTCCAGCTTCTGGGCCGGGTAGCCACGCAAGTTGCGTGATATCGATGATTTGCGTTTCGCTGAGCTTGTGTTCAGGGCTCGTTTTGTGGAGTGAGGATAGTATCATGGAGAGAATTCCCACGGGTGAGTCTGTGAGCGCGTAGGACAGTGTGTTTGGTTCGCGGAGTCCGAGGTGCGCTGTTGCTCCGTATCCCCCACTTCCCCTACCACCTCTCAGTAGAGCTCTTCGCTTACCACTCTCACCCGTGCTCGGATTCCTCGCCGCAGCAGCAGAAGCTCTCAGTGCAATCCAATCCTCATTCTCATACCCCCAAACATTCGCCTGAAAGAACTTCGCGACATTAAACTTCATCCACGCCACCGTCTGTCTCCCCACCCTCGGCGCCTCGACTACCGGCTCCAAAACATGAACACCCACGCAGTTCTCTGCAAACCTCTCTCCCATCATCCTCGGAAGCCGATAATCAATCCCAGCAGGACTCTCCCTCCCAGACGCCGTACTCGAACAAAGATACTCCACATATCCCAATCTCAGCATCAATGTGTTGAATAGATCCGCAGTCTGCTCCAGTACCGAGGAGGAAGAGGTGAAAGCGTCGGAAAAGCCAAGCCCGGGGATGCTAGGACAAACGACATGGAAAGCTTGCATGCTGGTTGGACTCTCTGGCTTGCTGAGGGAAGTAAAGAGTGGCGAGGATGAGAGCGAGAGGTTGGTGAGGGGAAAGGGTGGAAGGAGGAGGAGCGGGATGGCAGAGGGGTGTGGTGAGCGGAGGTGGATGAAATGGATTCGGAGTGGTGGTGTTGGCGCTTGTTCGAGCGGAGGCGGCGGGATGGAGGTCGAGAGGGCAGGAGGCAACGAGATAGCGGTCCTGAACTGTGGGAGGGTTGTGTTCAGATGCTCTTCTCGCTCGCGCCAGTGGTATTCTTCCAGCCTGTTAAATCTCGATGTCAGCATATCCTTCGGACTTTCACTATACACCCCAAACCGACAGGGCAGTATGGATTACGACAAAACAACTCTGGGATCTCAAAAGAGTAGGATGGCAATGATTTGAGACTCACCAAAAATCAATCAACGGCTCTACAACTCCCTTCGGAGTCCCAAACTCCCACTCCCTCGCCTTGGGAAGAAGCAACTCATGCGGAAGTCTCGTCAACTCAAGCTTCTTTTTCGTAAGCTCGAGATATTTGCTTGACACCTATCCTTCTATTAGCATGTCTCTCGCGACACAAAAGGGGATGCGCCAACTCACGTGCACTCTATACGGCGTAATTTCCTCGCTCGCGTTGAGCGCTGCTGTGCTGTGCTCCATCCTATCTGACTTTGAACTTACAAGCCCTTTTTGCGTATAATTCGGTGCTTATTCGTTAATGAAAATATATAAAAGATGCTATTCATGCAACGGAAAATTTGGACAGCGAATCTTACCAGCACAGTATCGGAGCAGCCCTGCACGTTAAAAGTGGCTTGACCCCTCCCCAGACTTCAAGTGTGGCGCGAGCGCGCGAGTTGTACCAGGGTGATCTGCAGGGACGACGCGACGCTTGCATGGATGATCTCTCTCCATTAGGATTAGAGTCAGCTGAATTGGTTGCACCGCCACATTGACCTCCTTGGAGGTGGAAGGCATGATTGGTAATTGCTGGGTGAGTTGTGGAAAGGATGTGAGGCCGTTGCAACGTTGTTCCATGGTTCGGGATGGGGAATCTTGAAACACTTGGAAGACGGGAGTGTGTGGGCGGAGCTGGACCGAGGAAGAAGGGGAAGTTGCCTGGTATTTCACCGCTTGGTGGGTTTGGTTTCGGAAGGAGCTCCGAGATTTGGATGCAAGGTAGGAAAGAGGACAATTGCAGCTTGGGAAATTGACCGTGATTGGGAAATGGAAATCCAACGAGGAAGTCGAGGGGCCTGGACGGCTAATGAAATGCGCTGCGCATGCATTCGCAAAATATCCTATCCCTATTGCTCATTGCACGACAAGCCAGAACGCCATCGCTATTCACCATACCAAAGACCAACACTTCCTTTCCTATGCTCGCCCCCAATGCATCTATTACCTCGACCATCTCGCACAAATCATACAATCGCACTCCTAACCAATCCATGCCTCTCCCCATTCCCCGTTCCCGTCCTCGATAATACTGGTCTCTCTGGTGGTCTCTCGCCACCGCCACCCTCTTGCGGCGTACCACCACCCACACCTCTCAGATTCAAATTCCCAATTCGAGATACGATGTTACTGCCAACCGCATCTACAGCGCCGCGTGGACTGCTCAACGATGGACCTGTAGGAGCAACGGTCTCGACGCGGAATAATTTGATTGCCGTACCGTTCCAGACTCCTACTGTGCCTTTCGCGACTTGCATTTCGGATGTGAAGACGAAGCCCCAGAGGAGAGATTCGTACCATCCGAGTGATAGGGGTGACCATTCGAAATACTGGATTCGGATGGGTGAGGGTTCAATGCCGGCGATTTTGGCGGATTGGATGCTACGGAGGAGATTAGTGGATGGGTGATCTGTTGCAGCTCGTTGTTCGGCGAGAAGTGTTGAGAGTTGGTCAATGAGAGTGAGGATCGTGTGGAGTGGCAGCTCTGGGAGCCAAGATTCGATCCAATCTGATGTAGGTTCGAAAGAGCCGTTGGTAGAGAAGCGACTTGTTGCATAGCTGCTTAGGCTGGTTGTGCTATTTTGTCGCGAGAACGAAGGCATGCCAGCTGGAGATTGTTAGGAATAGGCTTCATTGGGCGAATGGAGGCTTACCTGGCATCTTTCCTCTCGCCTTCTCGGACATGCCTCGAAGTTGTATCGGAACAGCATCATCTACACTAGATGAGACTGATGATGCTCGTGATGGCTGCTCTGTAGGTGTCGATTCTGCGGGTGTTGGGTGGCCTTCATCATCGTCATCTTCATCGTCATCGTCTCCGATGGCGAATGTACCATCCTCGGGCACATCACTGAGTCCTGGAGCTCGTGAATGGCTCAACGAAGGACTTCTGATGCTGTCTGCTGAACCTCTTCTGCTCTCGGATAAGTCTCCAGGGTCTCGAATACTCTCTTTCCTGCGTCGATTCCGGCGCTCGATTTCTTCTTGCCCGCTTTCTAGGGTGAAGGACCGTAAAGCTAAGGCAAGTCAGCTGAGTGGAAAAAACAAGTGGTCGAGCACTCCTTACCTTCGAATCTAGTCGAGTTTCGTAGAACAGCATAGACAAAATTTGGGTTCCCTGGACGAGGTTAGAAACTGACTTGACGAGATGTGCTCCCTTGAAGCCTAAGAGCTTACTTCGGGAGACAAAACCTTTAGGAGTCATATTGATGCCTAGCAAGAATAACAACTTAGCCCAAAATACTCACTGAGTATGGACTTGAAAAGAAAGATATCGTAAACTGGTATATATACGGAGTGGGACACTTACTGATGTACTGATGCTCAATGATGGCATTCATGCTCTCAAGAAGCGATTGGAGAAGGTTGTGGTTACTGTCGGTCGCTAAGAGGAAGCTCGGTGATGACATTGATGCAAAGAGCTGCAGCAACTTCGCTGAGGCTGAAGCGCTTAGATTTTCCAGGTATGCCGCGATGTTGTTGATGACTGCAAGTAGCGCTGGGTAGATGGCTGAGAGCTTTCCTTGACTCGTCGTGATAATATTGTAAATTGACTGGTAAAGTCAGTAGAGATTCCAAGATGGGGAATTGTGGACAAGTTACGTGGATCAGGAAGTCGGCATAAGTGCCATTGAAGTTCTGTAGCCTGATCGTTGGTGGGAGCGTTTCTTGATTTTCGAACATCTTGTTGAGGTTCTTTCCGAAATTCGGTTCCACGCTCAAAGTCTGGAGCAGAAAGACACACATCCTCACAACACCTTGCTTTGTTGCATCCAGCTTATGCTCGATGGCATAGAATAGGATCAGTACCAGAAAGTCGTGTGATCGTCCAGTGTCGATAATAAACGATCGGAATCGCTTGTTGCACTGAGTGATCTCCCAGAAGAGCATGATCATCTCCGAGGTGCATTTTTGAGTGGCTTGTGTATTTCCTGGAATGTAGGAAGTGCTGGCATTCAATGGCTGATTGAGAATTCTGGTCATGCCATCGACAATGAATTGGAAATCTTGAGGTCTATGTAACCGGCCAAGGAAATGTCTAAAGAAGTCTGGGAGATTGTGTCAGCAGGATCCCCGAAGTAAAAGATGGGGAATGTGCACTCTTCTTGGCATGAGCCGGATCTGTCTCGGGGATAGGGTAGAGGAGGATGGTCAGCAGAAACTGTAACGCATAGGTGACCAGTATCTGCTTTGGATCCTTGAATACTTGGACATTGTATGGTACCCTCCAAGAAGCTGGGTTATACTTCAAAGTCTGTTCCAGAGTTAGCTATTTCCTCCCGGTCTTGCTGCCACTTTACTTACAGTATTCAACAACGAGCAAAGTACCGATAGCACCACCTGCTTGTCCGGACAAGTGACAATATAGCTGATAGCCTTGACACCCTGAACCGGCAACAGATTCGCAGACATGTACATGCTCTGACTTGTCAACGTCAAAAGCAACCTCAATATCTCCGTCCTATTGCTCTCAAACTCCTTACTCGTCCCAATAGAGGTATTGCAGCCCACACCACTTTGCCATATCGCATAGGTGACCTTGTTCTTTGAATTCGGCGGTCTGGGTAATGTAAAGTCGGCAAAGAACAGCATGTCAATCAACGTATCGATCAACTCCTCCGCCAACGGCTTCACCTCCTCGAACTCCTCTCCCGCAGCCTCCAGCTTCGCAAGCTCTTCCTGCGATTCATCGAACAACACATCTCGAGCCAAAGATGCCTTCCTGTAACTACATCAGCAACCATACTGTCCAATACTGCCTAGATCAACATACCGTGTTCGTTTCCTCCTCACTCCCCAAAAGAACGTATCTTCCCATCCCTGCAGCTGTTCCGCCTCGTAGATATAAGGTAATATCCTCGTCAAGATCCGTATACAATTCAACGCATCGCGTTCTGGCGCAAACTCCGGATCAGGAAACGAGGGATGATGTCGCAGAATGAAGAGCCGGCTCGTGATTGCTAGAATCAAGGTCTCGAGGTTCTCTAACGCTGTATCTCGAGTCCGTCGGATGTCGTTTGGGGAGAAGAGACTGAAGATGTCTTCTGTTGATTCGGGGAGCTCCCAGAACTGTGTAATCTCTGGTTAGTAGAGGAATCAAGGGAAGGGCTGGAAGGCTGGACTCACGGATGCCCAGTATGGATCATCTGCGGGGATGACTTTATCTTCTGAGAGGCGGAAGATGCCCTTCTTGAATACGAGCTTCGAGTCAGATGCCCCCATCTTGGATTGTGTCGTGCATCAGTGCTGGATGGGCTAGAATTGTGTCCTTGTGGAGGCTGGACGATGTTGAATCGTTATCAGTTTTAGCGGGTCGGATTTAGAAGCAATCACCACGTGAGGATGGCACTTTGGACAACATGCCATTCACGACTTGAGAGTGTTCGCTATTAAAGCGTTATGTGCACGGACAAAGGTAGTTCAATGGTGGCCTTGTACAGGTGTTGATTCGACTTCTGCCTCGAGTCATATTCGGTCAGCAATAGCGAGGCTGACGGGTATCTACTAAACATATCAATATTCTACAACATCCAAACATCTATGTATAGAGCCGAGCGCTTCCCGAATTCCTCCGTCCTTTGTCATAAAGCCACTTGCTGTTCAATCCAATCCCACTACCCTTCGAAGCTGGACTAGGCGTCCCTGGTGCTTCTGGTCCACCAAATCTCGATCCCGTAGGCCCCAAAGGACTTGGTGAGCCATAGGAGTGTCTTCTGTTTCCGTTCGAATTTCCTCCCATCGCCTTCTGCAACAAAGGGCTCGCTCCAGGAGAGAATGGCGACCCGTTCACACTACCAGACATCGGGCTACCCTTTCCAGCCAACGGCGAATTCGAGTAAACACCTTTCGCCGCTGGAGATCCACTGAGAGGCGTAGGAGTTCTCGCATATCGTGGAGGAGTAATGTATTGAGAGCCTGGAGTGGGTGGTGCCGAACTTGGTGGGAGTCCAAGCAACTTTCGTTGAGCAGGTGTCAAAGGTATGTCCGACATATCGTCCGTTGTTCGGAATAGGGGGAGACAGGCGATGATAATGTTGTATATGAACATGAACTGAAGGGCATGGTACCCATAGCCGGCGTATGGCTGGAACGACTTGCCATCTGCGAAGAAGCTCGGGAAGCTGGTTACATTAGCAAGACTCAGTAGGATGTAGCGGGAAACCAACCTCTCCCACAGTGCTCGCGCAACGAAGAACGCCGTCAAAATACCACCAGAGTTGTACAATATGTTCCTGACATTCCGGTCCGTGAAGCTCGACGCATTCTGGCGCCTGACAATCTCATCCATCTTTGGGTGCCGCCATGTTCCAGTCTGGGGGACGGACGAGGCTGTTTGCGCAACAGGAGTTGATGGGCGTGCTGGGGTAGACATCGCAGATTGTGTTGTGGGGTTTTGTCGAGTTGGTTCGTGCTATTCATTGTCAGTTCGAGGAAGATCGAGGATTGAATGTCAACAAAGGAGACTTGGGAGACTAACCCTCTCGGAACGGCTTCGTCGCCTCCTGTCGCTTCCACACGTTAGTACCTGTTTGTTAGTAAGAAAATTAATTCCGTGAAATCGTCCTATATTGGCATTGTCGTGAAGTCGAGTCGTCGTCGTTGTCGCTGGGCTTGTTTGTTTTGAGGAATTCGTCGGTACCTTGAAATCGCGGCAGCGAGCTCGAACCCCTGTCGGCACTAGCATCACTACCGCCCGCCCCGCGAACTCTCCGATTCAATGTGTCAACCTCGAATCATCGTCACTCAAGCACGAATGTTTCATTTTTGAGCAAGAATTTATATCTTCTTGCACTTTCTCTCTTCTTTCTGTCATCATGGGTTTCGACAACTGGATGCTGCAGCTCGACCAGCTGGTTACAAGTGTGCTCGGACAGTGGGATATCTACACAACGGGCATCTTCGTTGTGGTCATCACCTCGTTCATATACTCAGTCATTTCCTTCCGCGACCCCGATGCACACCCTATGCTGCTTGCACGACAGGCTCAGCCTTCACCTGTTAGACAAGAAGGAGAATCTGCGGTCTTCCGGTCTCATTCTGCACCTCATGGCATCCCACTGAACGCTGGCCTCAACATCAAGGATCCAGGCGATTCGAAGTGGAGTCGTGGTCGAGATGGAGACATACGAGATATCTGGCGGAGAGTAGTTGCTGGCGCTTTGGATAAAGAAGGCAAGGAAACAGGGGAGATAGGGAAACTGTTCACAGTTCTAGGATCTGAGAACATCGTGGAGCACAAGCTGGGTCAGTATTCTTGAGCTCTGGAAATGGTCAATCACTAATCTTCTGCAGCCGACATAACTCGACAAATCAACCTCATCGGACAACATATAAAGCAAAATGGAGGAAAGAACGTTGCCATCTACCTACCAAATTCCGTCGAGTTCCTTGCCACGTTGTTCGCTTGCGTCTTCTACGATTTGACACCTATACTTGTCCCATACGATCAGTCTATCGAAGAGATCATTTCCTTCCTCCAGAAATCTAAAGCAGATACTCTTGTTACTGCTGTAGGCTCCATCCCTTATGATGCGATTGCGCAGAATTACTCTGCTCTCAAGCAGCTGGTCTGGGTTGTGGATGAGGGGAGCAAGCACATGGATTGGAACGAGGTACCGAAAGGCACTGGAGGAGCTGTGAATGTTTCGACCTGGCAGGAAATTATTCAAGACCAGGAGGCAAGCGCAGGAACAGAGCTACCATCTGTGGACAGAACAACAGAACTCGCGAAGTTGGTCGCTTTCTCTCCAACTGGGGAGCTGGTCGAATACACGCAAGCAAATATCATTGCGGGAATTGCGGGCCAACTTACCTCTGTTCCATCCACACAACGCATCACTCATTCGGATCTGTTCCTCCCAATCGATGCACTGTCGTCGCCATACACCCTGATTCTGACGCTCGCTGCTCTCTACTCCAACGCCTCAGTTGCATTGAACTCGGTTGCTGGTCACAGCCCTGACCTGGTCCTCGCAACCCCCGGTATTGCTCCAACAATCATTGTTGCGTCTGCCGGTAGCCTTGCAAAGCTACACTCCGAGACAACTGCGAAGCTCAATTCTACGCTCTACAATTTCGTACACTGGGTCCAAACTAGATCTCTAGTAGAGAACGGAGTCATGCCAGCTGCTTCAACAATCTCACGTATGTATGATTCTCTACGGCCGGCTATCGGATGTACTCCAGGCAAATTGCGCTTGATCTATGTTTCAGAGCAGCATGGAGCGAATAGTCCACCTCTAAGCTCCCAGGAACTGTCAGACTTGCGGATCTATACGGGTTCCAGGATTATCTACGCCCTCACATCTGCAAAGGTTGCCGGAGCAGTCACCCAAACTGGCATCTATGATTACAGAATTGACGAGCCTTCGGCGAAGTATTCTCACTTCGGCGCTCCAGTCACCAGCGTCGAGGTGTTTTTCAAGGACACCAAGGACCACAAGACTACGGACACAGGGTCTGCAGGAGAGGTAAGTCTAGCTGTTTGTAGTTCATCCTCGGCAGCGCTAACCGTAACAGATCTATGTTCGAGGCCCGGCAGTCGTCGGACAAGAAGCATCACTTGGCATTTCTGGAAAGATGAAGGACGACCATACTCTCGCGCTGCTATAATTATATACAATACGAAGATATTGTGGCCGCATGGCTTATGAAGTTAATGAATCTTGATGCCTAAGTTGGCCGGCAGCATGGAACAATGCATCCGTTTTCACAAGATTTTGCGTTAGTCGGATGTCCGTTATACGAGTTTTCCATTGCTCTAGTTTCTTCCGGTACTGCTCTCTCATCCTATTTCCATCTTATTCATCAGCCTGGGCTTTCAAGGTACCTGTATTTCCCCCCTGCCTAGCCTGAGCAGATGTCATAGTCGTCGACATGGGCGATTTGCGGGCGCAAAAAAGTACTTCATCGAGCATCCTCATGATCTCAGGAGATTCTTTGAAGTTACCGCTCGGCTTTCAGAGCGGCCCTTTGCTTATTGTCCGCTCTTGGCAGTTCATTATCCAGCTAGTCAACGGCGTCCCACTCGCTAGTTGCAGTCTGACGCTCCACTTCATAAAGCTGGTAATACAGACTTCATTTTGACTCGACTCAAAGTCCCTGCGATACATTATACACAATTTTTTCTACTTGTAAGATTCGCACTCGAGTGACAGTGATGCTTTTACCAGTTACTTGATCGGCGATGTGGCTGGCTTCTCCACGTTCCACCGCATATGTCGCTAGTTGCTGACATAAGCCGCACCTCACGTAAGTTTTTCCCCAAGGTCTTGGACTGTCCACTCAGAACGGTGCAAGAAATGCGGGGTCTAAAGTCTGACATCTTGGGTGAGGCAAATCGAGTTACCCGTTCCGGGGTGCGACGCGTATCTGGGCATTTGATTCGTGATTAAGAACGAAACCCAGAAGCTACGGGTTTTCCAAGAAAGTAAGTAGCCTTTCCAGGTGGGATGGAAGCTGCTGCACCAGGCCCTGCATCAATATAAACATTCTACCCCTCCTCGTCCTCTACTCAATTATTCTTCCCAGCTTCCACGTTTCTCCAGCTCCGAATACCACCCTCAACCATCAAGATGACAGATCCAAACCTCCCCGCCCTCTGCTCCCTCGAAGACTTCCTCAAACATGAATACGACTTCATCGTCGTCGGCGGTGGAACAGCCGGTCTCGTGGTCGCTGCCCGACTGACTGAGAATCCCAACATCTCAGTCGGAGTTCTAGAAGCTGGACCAGCGCACATCAATGATCCGCTGATTATGACGCCTGCGTTGTATTCGATGACTATCATGAATCCGGAGTATGATTGGGGGCATAAGACTGTTGTGCAGGTCGGAATCCCTTTCTAGCACCAAATGTTCACAAAGCTGATGATATTGTAGCGAGGATTGAAGAACAAGAAACCTCTCGACCAGTCCAGAGGGAAAGGTCTTGGTGGATCGAGCGGTATCAATTATCAGATGTATAACCGTGGACATATATCAGACTACGACGCGTGGGCCGCGCTTGGCAATCCTGGCTGGGATTTCAAATCCCTGCTTCCCTATTTCAAGAAACATGAGAACTTCTCCGATCCTTCCCTCTACGCATCAAAGAACAACATCCCCCTGGAAACAACCTACGATCCTTCTTTCCACGGCACTACAGGACCTATTCATACGAGTTTCTCAACATGGAGATTACCGCAAGAGAAGGAATGGATTGAAGCTAGTGCAAAATTGGGCAAGAGGTTTGGGAGTCCGAAAGATGGATGGAGTGGTGATCATATTGGGACGTTCCATAGTTTGAGTAGTATTGATAGGAGTGGTGGGCCTGGGGAGGGGACGAGAAGTTATTCTGTCACTGGGTATCTGTTGCCCAATGTTCAGAGGCCGAATTTGCATGTCTTGACGGAAGCTCTAGTCACGAAACTAGTCTTGGAGAAAGACAAGCCTGCGGTGACGGGCCTTGAGTTCGAGCATGGTGGGAAGAAGCATGTGGTGAATGTCAAGAAAGAGGTGGTGCTTTCAGCAGGCGTCTACAAAACCCCACAAATCCTCGAGTTGTCCGGAATCGGGAATCCAGATGTATTGAAGAAAGCAGGAGTTGAGTGTCTAG
Organism: Phialocephala subalpina; assembly: GCA_900073065.1. Taxonomy (NCBI): domain Eukaryota; kingdom Fungi; phylum Ascomycota; class Leotiomycetes; order Helotiales; family Mollisiaceae; genus Phialocephala; species Phialocephala subalpina. Next base: position 70,319 of record FJOG01000008.1, on the reverse strand, counting down.
TCGCGAACCCAAGGGTCGGAGAGAACCTTCAGGATCACCCTGCTACAGGTATTGGATTAGAACTCATCGACGGCCAAAAGTCCCTCGACATGCTCCAAGATCCCGCCACGCTGGAAGCAGCACAGAAAGAATACATGGCAACCAGAACCGGACCCCTCAGCAGCGGCGGTTCAGCAACCAGCTTCATCGCTCTAGCAGACATCTGTTCCAAGGACGAAATCTCCTCGATTCAGAAACGCATTCTGGACAGCATCAAGGGACAAGGACAAGAAGGACTTCTCCCCTCAGCGAAGAAATTGATAGCAGAAGACTACGCATCCCACGACGATGGCAGCATTCAGATTGTGTTACTGCCCGCGGCACTCAACCTCTCAGACGTCTCCTCACAAAAATCCTTCTTCGCCGGCGATCTCAACGTCAAAGCCCACGGTGGCCAAGGCTTCGCACTTGCCTCCTGCCTCGCTCGTCCCGTCTCCGCTGGTTCAGTACACATCTCGTCCTCAGATCCAAACCAAGATCCAGATATCGACCCCGCATACCTCCTCGAAGACGTTGATGCAGAGATCCTTGCTCGAGGTCTTCAAATAGCTATGAAAATGGCGGAAACAAGTCCATTGAAGGAGTTGCTTAAGGGGCGGTATTGGCCGGGTCCTGAGGTTGATATAGGGACGTTGGAGGGGTTGGTGGAGTATGTGAAGGGACACACGACGACGGAGTATCACCCTATGAGTAGTTGTTCTATGGGTAAACAGGGCGAGGGAGCTGTGGATGGGAGGTTGAGAGTTTGGGGTGTTAAGGGAGTGAGGGTTGTGGATGCTAGTGCGATTCCACTTCAAGTGAGCGGGAATATTCAGAGTGCTGTTTATGCGTTGGCGGAGAAGGGTTGTGATTTGATTAAGGAAGATTGGGGGGTTTGAGTTTGTTGCCTGGGCTTTTGGGTCTGGACTTGAAGATTGAGTTGTAGATCAGATATTGAGGTGCGTTTGAGATCTTGCATCTGAAGTCTCATGTACCCTTCAAAGGCTCGGGGGGTCACAATCTCTCCGTGAAACGAATTCGAGTCGGGATTTTAGCCGCATAGACTTTTAATTCTTTGAACTGGTGTTCCCATGTTTATCTTCTCTTCCGACTCGGACTTGACAGGTGATGATCGATCAAGATGATCCGAGGTCTGTGATTCCCATTACCAGCAATCGTTTCCGCTTTTAGCAGGAATTCCTAGACATTGTACCCGTACGTTGCAGAATACACGCACATCATGGTGCCCCTCAGCTGAAATCTTGTCATGCTTGCTGTAACGTGAGACATTCTACAGGGCTAAGTAAGCTGTGTACAATCTGAGAGCTATCCACACTCGTAACCCAGTGCCACTCGTGAAAGTGCTACACGGCGAATGCACTAGGCGTCCTGGACTGCTTTTGAAACCAGCGAACCTCATGTGCTCCACAAGTTGTGGCACGGAGCACAATTCATTAAGGCCGTGTGCTTACTTCCTACTCCATATATTACGATGCTGCCACCAGTCATTTAATCCGCCCATTATCTTGGTCTCCAAAATCCTTCAAGATGAAAGTTGTCGGCGCCCAACTCCTCGCATTTTTTGCGTTCTTCGTTGCCACACACTCTATGCGTAGTGACTATCCTTTGGAGATTCGCTAATATTTACCTTTCTAGGAATGCGGCTAGAATCAAGATATCTGCGATTCCTTTGTTAAGAACGACGGCAGACAACAAATATATACGCATTTTTGTTGCAATACTGCTACTGAATTCGTATGGACCCTTCATTCAAGTCTTGAAATATCCCTCTAATGTTACTAGTGCTATAGCAATGGCGATGTTTCCTCTACTACCGGCGATGTGATTCATCAAAGATCATTTGTAAGAGTATTCTTCAGATGACCAACGGGTGGTAAATCGACAGAATTAGTGTCTTGCGCGATGCAAATCTGGAGAATTACGATGCGGACTCGAGTGTTGCGTTTCTGGTAAATCGGTTCGTTACTTATTCTCTAAGGGTTTCGGGAGCTAACTTCTTGTTTTCAGGAGTGTCGGGAAAGTTTTGCGTTCTCAGATTCATTTGCACGTTCTCTTCTTTGTATGCCCACGTTCTGCACTCATATCAAACTTCAGTGTGAGCCAATTCTGGAAGAGGTCAATGCCTAGGCGTGTGGCATTTTAGAGTTGAAGGTACTGTACATTGGGTAGAATGATGCGTATCTAAAGTTCCTGTCTCACACTATAACTCCTGCTTCAAGTCGAGAGAACTGACAAAAAATTTCATCTGCCCCTCCGATTTTCTCGCAAGGTATAACCGCCAACCCGCAATGCAAGTGAAAATACAAAGCTCTATTAACTTCTCCCAATGGCGTGTCATGCCCCCGAGTTCTCTTCTCCTTTCACCAAGCGCTGTCTACACGGGAGAAGCAGTCGGCCCACAATCCTAAAGAATCTTGCTCATCAATCCTGCAGTTGGCCTAGTAGCCCATGTCGCCTTCGACATCTTCATCGTTATCACATCTGTCTTAGTAAATGGTCCACAGTCCCAGGGGCAGGTGGTGAGCCACAGTGCGCTGGTGCTCTTCACACTCTCGCTTGGAGATACTGTTCGTCTTGCGGTGATACCCGTTTCTAAGACGGTTATTTGGGCAGCTACTATCCCTGTGCTTGATAATGCTCGAGTGTTGATTGAACCTCTCGTGGAAGACGGGAAGATTTTGAGGGAAAAGTTGTTATCTTGGAACATTCCCAGTATATATGATTGAAGATACTGCGACTTGATGTGGTGAAAGACATGGTGGCAGTCTGTTGCGAGGAACAGGAGGAAGTTATGAGATTTTGGGCGGGATATGTTGTTATTGAACTTGTGATTGACCCAGGTGCTAGTAAGTGGGCAATAGAGGCCGCCGATCGAGTGACTGCTGAGACCGTTGTTGGTAAAATTGAGAGAAGTTCGACATTGGTTGCTGGTGATGTGGTTGATGAACCGACCCACGAAAGGTTCGGGTTCCCTTGACTTGAGACGGACGACTTTGCAGCGAGATTAACCATGGACGTCTGAGATCAATAGCCAGAAGTTGAAGGAGGGGTGGCAGATCCCCCACAATTTTAGTATGTTTGCGTAAAGATACGGCTTCCCGAGGTGGTGAAAGATGTGGTCGAGGTTGAGGCCTCAATTACTGGAGCTGAGGTAGCCGAAGACGAAGCAGAGATGCTGAGCGAGAGTGGGGAGCTATTTGAAGAAATGGGAGCCGTCAGGGGTAGCAAGATAATCACGTAGCTAGAATGCAAATTGACCAAGTTCGAAGAGCTACTTCCGAGACTCGATGCCGTGCTGCCTGTAGACGGTGCATCTTCAGTGGTAGACTCAGCCACTCTCACTGTAGCCCCCAGGCTCGATAGCCCTGAGCTGGAATGAAAACTTGAAGTTGACCGGACGCTGGGAGTGTTGAGAAGGCCAAATATTGTGCTCGTTGAAAGTGATAGCGTCGTGCTAGATGAATTATCTTGTGATATTGTTGTGGGTAGGTTGCTTGATGAAGATATAGTCGAAGGGATTGACATCGGCCTGATGCGCGAAGTACCTGGATTCGAAGGTCCAGAGCCTTCAGAAATTGTTTGGCAATTAGAGTTCGTGTCACCTGAAGTTAAGAGAATTTTTAATGTTGAAGGCTGAACTGGTGGGTAATATGAAAAAGTCGCCACAGAAGTTGACAAAACCGTAAGTGTTGCAATATCTGTTATTAAAGGCGTGGTCGGAGACTTCTGGGCAGCTCTTGTGGTGTTCAGATAATGCGGAGACGTCTGATATGACAGAAGGTGCTGTGTTATTAGCACTTGAGAGGTGATCTGCGTTGCACTCGTTGCGATTGCAGGGTTCAATATCCCCTAAATGTTCGAAGTGCATGTCGCTGGCTGTGAACTTTGAGTGGATCGAGGAAAGCCATTGGAGAGAGAAGAGGTAGAAAATGAAGAGTTCGCTACTGTCAAGGTCTCGAAAGTGAGAACTGATTGTAAAAGCAGTAGGGATGGAGGGAGCAATGCCGATGCTGGATGGTTGGAGGAGGAGGGGTTGTACACGATTTGTGGAGTCGTAGACAACTTCCCGCTTGTCGATAGCGTGATATCTATGGCTCTCCCTGGTGAGGACCTACTCGACGAAAGAAAACTCTTAGTAGGACTGCTTGGAGATTGAGGCCTAAGCATTGTTGATAAGGTATCTGTTGTCGTAGACGTTGAAGGGGATACTGACGACGTAGAAGACAGCAAGATGGCAGAAGTTGAGGGATTGTTATTCACAACGAAGGTGATAGTAGCCCTGAAACCGGTTGTCGAAGTTTGCTGTTGTGGGGATGGATGCGCTTGGTCTACTCCGTTCGATTGATTTTGTGCTACTGGCTTGATTTTTGATGCCTGGTGTCGAACTAAAGGTATCCAAGAGGGAAGTGCCACTAATTACAGGAGGAAGACGGGTACTTGTGAGTACTGAGGCAGCTGCGAACGGAGTAGATGGGCTGGTCCTAGGATTTTCAACTAAGCGGGAGGTATTTGCCCACAAGGCTGCCAAGCTCGTTGAAAGCTGCTGTTTTTGAGTTGGTGAGATTGGATCTGGGAGCAAGGAAGAGCTATCGGCCTGGTAAGACGAAGAAGTGCTTGTTTTAGTAGGTGGGCTTGGGGATGGTAGAATCCTGCTGCTGGTACCCATAGAGGCAGAGCTAGGAGCTGGCTGATGTTGCAATGTTGACGATGACGTATATTGGACATGAGAGCTTCTAATAATATTTGTGTTAATAAGACCATAAATGGTGCTTATATTTTGCAGGGAAGTTGAATTTGTTGAAGCTGAAAGCGACGCTTTTGAGGTGGAAGTATCTTGCCGCCCCACAGGTGAAGATATAATCGTTGCTCGAGAGCTTGATTTCTGTCCTAGATCTGCTGCAAACTATCCCCGCCATTGAGCTTGAAGACTTGGGTCCCGAGGAAGAGCTTGCTATCGGTGATGACGATGTGACAGGAGATGTGTGAGAAGAGCTCAGGAGGCTGCTGGAAAGATAGATAGTATTTGTTTAGCGTGTTCCCCCACAGGAATGTTTGCTTTTCCCAGCCCTCTGTATCACGTGAGCAGCGCTGCCTTTGCTCAGGCTTGGCTCAGGCTAGGCTCGTCTTCGGCTCAGGTCAGTTCACGCCTGGGATGGAGCTTGAGACAGGAGAACGCTTGCTGACTGGGAGGATTGCAATTTAGTGGTCTACTTCTAATATCCGTTCCCGATTTTGGAAATCCGAGTGCGGTTACATTGGATGTTGCAGTTGAGAAGCCGGGTGAGGGACTGGCAAAGCTGATTACAAGTGACCTATTTGGTGAGCCAGATGAGGAAGGTACTGGGGAGAATAATGTGTGACTATTCCGTCTAGCGGGTAAAGCCACTAACGGTAAGAGATACGAACGATGATCGATTAGTGTACGTGAGGTGAGCTTCCAGGTGTTCCCTCGGCCGAAGAGGTCGCATTTTGTGGGGTTTTGAGCATCCAGCTTCCTTATACCCTTTCTGTTCTTGAATTTGAGTCGCAATTTAGGGTGGTGAAGGGGGTTGTGTCTTTGTGATATGAATATGGGAAATTAGGAGACGGCTGCAGTCCTTGAAGTCCCGTTATATTGGGCTCTATATATGTTCTCTGTTTTCTAATCTGAATCACTTTCCCCATTATACGGAGCCCAAACACTATTATCACTTCTACTCTTCTCCCTTGCCTTTTCAAAGAACTTCTGAAACTCCAGCGCTGCCTTAACCGCGTTCTGGACATGCGAAAGTTTCATCATTCCCGGCTTGCCAAACTCATTAAAAGCGTACCCCTCAGCAATATTCAGCACATTTCTGATCTGCCTTCCATTCAAATTAGCGCTTGCTAAGGAACCCACCTTCTTTTCAATGAGCTCGAATGCGTCGGCATCGATGGTCTTGCGGCGACTCTCCAGCAGTCCTTTCCAGATCTTGGAGCGGCCTTTCGGTTTCAGGTCTTCGAATTCGAGAGCGACTTGAATGCGGGACTGAAACGCCACGTCCATGGTACTAATTCTGTTTGTGGTAAGAAAAAGGACGCCCTGGTAGTATTCCAACTGGCGGAGGAAAACTAAAGGTCGTTAAAGCTGGGTTTAGTAATTGGAAAGAATAAACGGACCTGAGACAATACCATTTCTGCGGACATCTTCAAAGGATCTAGCTTCCAACACAACGTCTGCTTCATCAAGCAAAAGAATGGCATCCCAATTTATGGCTCTTTCGAATTCGTCGAGAAGCCGTCGTTCAAGTTGCGACTCATCCACAATCAGATCCCCAATACTTAAAGCAATCAGCGGTTTCCCCACCCATTCTCCAATGCTCTCTGCCGTGAGACTTTTGCCTACCTAACGCGGCCCTTCTGGTGAGCTATGCACTTTCCAAGAGTCATTGATTGTTACTTACACCCGGAGGACCATACAGTAAAATGACAAGCCCTTTACCCTTGTTTTCTATCAAATCTCCAAATTCTCCGGTCTTGGTACGATGTGAGTGTTGTGCTACAAGGCCCTTCAATAGATCTTTCTTATTTTCATCAAGCACAAGAAGCTCGATTGCCTCACGATTCCATGATATTGGTTCGAGGGTTTCCACGCTTACGTTGAAATCGTGCTTAGTAGAAATGGAAACACATCTGATAACCGCCGGGCACAACTGGGCTTGTTGGTCTGTTAAGATGGTGTTTAGGGGTAATTGATCCCATTGGTAGTCCTCTCTTTCGTCCAAGTCCGCCGCGGATTCTTGTCGCATGGGCTGGCCGGGCGGAGGCGGCACGGGTTGATATTGCTGCTGTATTCCTAGTGGTTTACCTAGTCCCAATATATCCTGAACTTCTTCTTTCTTCGAATTTTCGTCGATGATCATTCTCTCTTTCACCTAGAAGATCATTAATCCTTAGTGGAAACGCGTGTTTAAGAAGTAACTCACTCTGCGAACTCCCTTTACGACTTGGTTCTTGGTCTCGTCCATATTGTGAAAGGCTGCTTCTGACATTGCAAAGCCATCATGAGTGACGCAGGTTGGGGTGGCAGTCATGAGCGCTTGCCACTTCCGACCGCGCTCTGAGCACTTTTTCACGAAGGCTTCCTTCTCCTCCCCTTTCTGATTCAACGGATAAACCGGAAGCGAGGCTATTCTGCGTCGGTCTGTGAAAGAATAGAGGCGAAATCTGAGAACTCTACGTACTAGAGCAGAATCTATCGTGCTAAATGATAGGCCCCACGTAACGAACTCGGTGTATTCCACTGGGGGCTCTGGGTTTGGTCTGATTTGACTGTGTTCCTTCAACTCTACAAGGACCAGAAGCCATTCGTTTCCTAGCTCATCTCTTCGCACAACTAGGTCTCCGGGGTTGAACAGCCTCCATAGTAGACCGTAATTACAAAGACCATTGTCGAAATTTTCCTCTCTCGCATCTTGCCATCTTGGCTTGAATTCCTTTGAGATGAACTCCAGAGCCTGGAAATCTAACTTAGCTGACTCATCGCCAGATGACTCGATTTCGGATCGCATATCCTCTAAATGGTAGAACAGAGTGGGACAGGGATCGCTTTCAGTAATTTTCGTAGGGTGTTGGCCCATCGACAGTCGAGAATGCTTATTGACTTTCTGGTAGGCTGCAACCAAGGACGGTGACTGAATACACAACCACTTTTTATTCTTATGGAACCAGAATAAGACAGCAAGTGATTCTGATGAAGTTGATGGCTCCATATTCTGGATTGGCATGCGGACTTCCCACAATTGCTGTGTCATCCATTCGCCATTACCATCTTGTAGCATCCTACCAACTCTGTTCTTGAACGACTCGATCACGGCTTCCTCTCTAACGGTGATCTTGGAGGATTCGAGAGATGAGCTGCTCTGCTCTTCTCTATTGCTCGATTTAAGCTCATCGTTGTTAACGCTGCTGCCACGACTAGAACGGCTGTTCGCGCTCGAAGAGGATCGGCTTCTGACCTCCGATTTGGAATTTGCATTATGGTTCTCCAAAGCAGCGATGAGAGTTTGAACCAACTTCTTGATCAGAGGGTCAGTTTCTTCATCACCTAGAGCAGCCTTTGCTGATTCCATCTGTGACCAACGAGATGGATCCGTGGACCCTGATTCGCCGGGTGTGACAAGTGGTAGTCTTCTCAGGTGCGTGTTCGGCGTGTCTATGGTATCAATTACCATCCTCTAGATCTCAAGTGATATATTCGTGGGAATGGCACATTTAGCTGATTCATTTTCGAGGTCGCCAAATATCGCAGGTTGCAATGTGGCTATACATCCATCGAGTCAGCCTCGCGACGCGCGTCGCTTTCAGCTGACGGCATAATCCGCAATCCCTGCATCAGATCGTGTGTCTTTATCTTGGCTCTTTTGTTGGCATCTGTAGCTTCCAGTGATCTCCCATATGGCGATGATATCGCACCGATAATGGCAACAGCAACAATGTCGAGTACGAAACAACCAGCGAGGCTAGACACAAAGCGAGCGGGGTGGATGAACAACTGGCGGGGGGATCCTTCACTCGAGGATCCTTCGCTCCAGGACTTCCCTTGGAACAAATGGTACCAAGCTGGCAACGAGAATGACAGGTGACAGCACGGATTCTCTCTTCTTAAATATATAGTACACTAACACGAGCCGATAGCGTTATTTACGAAAGGGCACGACGTGCTTGTCGTGAGGCCAATGAAGATTTGAAATTGGGATCTTTTGATATTGAGCAAGGACATGTGAGCAGGAAGCTGATTGAGAACGCACCTATTCGACTGGTCAAACCCCAGGAGTTCACCGACCAAATGGTAAAAGATCTCATCACGAAAGAATTGGAGAAGGCTGAGGTGGTGAAATCTTCAAAGCCTGAATGGAAGAAAAAATGTGCAGATCTTGGATACGTGATCGCAGGCGTTGCAACAAAATTGAAGCCCACAATCGACCTTCTCATGCCCCAAAGTTTGGAATATACCCTCCCATATGGGTGTTTGATGCTAATCTTCACTGTTTGCTCCCTCTAAAAACGTTTGCAAAAGCAGCAGCTAGGTGAATAGGCTGACAAAGTACAGGGGTCAATTGCTAGGAGGGATAAGAAAGATGCTGCTTTCGAGATCATGAGAACACTCTCTGATGACGTGCCAGCCTTCGAATTCTACAAAGAGATGTTCCCGACGACTGAAATGAAAGTCACACTTGTTTCATTCTATATCCAGACCTTGGATCTACTTTGGCGGCTTGCAAAGTACTCTTCCCTCGGATTTCTTGGTACTTTCTTCACCGTTTCAATCAGCAGATGGCTAACTATTCGAAGCCCAACTTGGCGATGCTCTGTTTCCTCGCCAGAAGTACACCTTTGTGAAATACACTGCGCCTATCAAGGCCACCGCAATCAAGCTAAAGAACTTGTGTGATGCGGGTCATGTTGCGGAGCAGCGGTCAATCAAGAAGTTGGTAGAAAGCACGGATTCCGGCAAGTGGCTAAACCCAGAGCATACATATGACCTAATCTAACATTCTCTCAGAAATCAAAGCACTTCATGTTGAGATTCAGACCCTACTTAATGTGCACGCGCATGAGCTTCAGACTCTGGGTCTGCACATCGATAGATTTGAAAATAATCGCAAAGGTAATTAGTCTTCCGCGATAGCTTTATGGGAGCTGCTCACTCTTAATTATAGTTTCAGATCATGCAATGGCCCGTCGGCACGTTTCAGAACTGTTGGATGTTTGGAATGATGAAGTCGGCGATATCGAACATGAGCTTCAGTCTTGGCAAAAACTACACTTTTCTACTGCCCAGCGAGATCACTGGACTTCCAATGGAATTCTGCCTTGCCTTACCAAATGGAGAGATCTTTCCTCCAACTCCATCCTATGGATCTGTTCCGAAGATCAAGGACGACAGTCGTGGATGACCGAATTTTCCCTCGATTTGATACGTCTCTGTCAGACCCAAGGGCAGATAATAGGTTTCGCCCTTTGTGATCGTCCGAACGGCGTGAAGTGGGACTCTAAAATGTTGCTCAAGCATCTTATTTGTCAATTGCTTCATCTAAATCCAAGCTTGAGCCTAGAGGAGCCTGAAGCTTTTGGCATCAGAGCTTTCCGTCGAGCGCAGACACTTAAGTCGACGGTTCGACTTTTGACCTTAATAATCCAGCGTCTAGGCCCGGTATTGCTCATCATAGATCGTCTTGATCTATGTTCTAGAGATGCAAAAGCATTCAGAGGAAAGAACGTCGTGCAGCGCTTGTCAGAATTAGTGAAGATGTTTCCAAAGTCACTGAAAATAATCATTACTACTAGCAAAATTGTGACGGTCGAAGAAATTCCTGGGCTTCCAATAAGCTTTGCTACCATACATACAAGAAGGAAGCTGCGGCGTAAGTACGAAGATGCTGAGCGAGCTAGCGATCAGCGGCTATTATTGCGATGTCAAAGAAACCTTTCTCTGCCCCTCTCTGAGGCAGAAACCGCTAGGTTGAGGAGACGAGGCTGGATTCGTCGATCTTCTTCATCTGGTGACGACTGAAAAACTATACTTGGAGTTCTTAGGAATGAGAGAAAGGTCGAGAGAAAATATGCTTGAGCTTAAGGAAGATAATTTCTCCATATGAGAGCATGGCCATACAAGTTAAAATATCATTCTCATTTGGTCGCAGCTTTAGAACATCTATATATTTTACTCTCAAGTCTATAGTTTACTTGTACAAAACGCTGCTTGTACAAGTGAGGACTCTTTCTTATTCTACTTGCCTTGTGCGACTTCCTCAACCTTTCTTATTCCCTTTAGTTTCCCATTGAGTCCTTACCAAGAAGGAAAGGAATTTGGAAAAGATCAATAAAATGTCTCAGCCCGTTTTATGCAACGGATATGCTTTGCTGTTCCTTAATAATCTTTCAGATTTCAAAGCTCTGTACTTCAACTTCTGATGTTCCTAGAGCTGTCCTACTTGCGACAAACGTTCTTCGCTTCGAAACATCAGTATTGTAGCACTAAGCCAGCTCGGCAGTCGCTTGCCGTGGATGTGCTCGCGTTCTGCACTTGTGAATTTTCAAGGCAAAATGTTGCACGGGAGTATTTCGACTGCCAAGCATCGTCGCTCACATGCTTTTAGTAACGCGGACTTGAGAGTTACAATGCTCTCGGCCGCTCTTTGAGCTGAATTGCCTCGGTGTCTCACATTATGCTAAGCGTACCGCTGCTGCCGCCTCCTAGTTTGGCTAGATCATCTTCATCATTCAGTGTGTCTCATCTTAGCTAGCTTCATACATCGAAGAGATCGCATGGAAGGGGTACGACTAGCTTCAAACGCCACAGCTCAGGATTGATATGCTTGTGATTATCATGATATGTGTGGGGCGACGGTACATATTACCAAGAATCGGAACGATGCACAGCTGACACTTTTGTATCAGCCGTCGAGAGATCACAATGAAAGGAGAGTCATACTTGGGAAGATCACTGGCTTAGAGATATTTATGCAAGTCCTCAGCAAGGCAGATTTGCTTCTTTTTTTACCCCAAACACGGCTGCAGAGGTCACATGGCAAGGGGAGTCATAATTTCCTTCCTACTAGTATACTTTTGGAGCCACTATTGATACAATAATGCTTGTATCGGATTATGCCTCATCGTAGTTCCACCAGGACGCTACATTACTAATACATGGATATCTATCTCCGTTTGGCCCCTACTTAGCTGAACATCTACCCCTTTTGGCTGTTCAATTCCAGCAAATGATGTGATCACTGCTTCGTAACGGTTTGCATGATTTTCCCAGAGCCACTGGAACTACTTAACACTTTCCTAAACATGGAATCAACCTCAGCTGAGATCTCCACCCCTCTTGCATGAATAATGGATATTCTGCTGTAGTAATGCCGCGTTAGGGGGGAGTCACACTAATGTTTGGTGCAAGTAGGACGAGCGAAGAGAGTAAAGGCTCAGCTAGTAGACATGGAATAAAGAGTGGAGATTCGTACCGCATTGATAGCACTTCTTAGAAGTCCTATCAGGGGCTAGTGCTATCGTGTAGTTCTTATGAATCCTAGCAAGGTAGAATCATATCAGCGGCACAAAGGTCGCCAGCGTCCTGTGTCGAGGTCAAAGTCAAACAGAGGTAGAGATTCATGCGACGGCAAGACCATGTCCAGAAGAATTCACACGAAGGCTAGTGGCACTGGAGACTCCTCTAAATCCTGGAAGGTAGAATCACACCAACGGCACCATCCACTGATAAAAGGGCGCAGGATCAGCCAGGTAGGGGCCAAACAGAATTTGAGATTCATGCAATGGCAAGGACATGTCCAGCAGGAGTCTCACTAAGAGTTAGTAGCATTGGGAAAGACCTGTAACTCCATGCAAGCTACGATCGTATTGGCAGGAGCTTCACAAATAGGATCAAGTCAGAAGGCGATGGAAGATCAACGGTAGTCAATTAGAGGTAAAATTCATGCAGCCTTGGCTTCAGGGGCATGCCAATTCCCAGTGGCATTACGAGATTCAGAACTTGCCACAGGCGATCTTTCCATACAGGAAAACTGGGGATATGTGGCACAGAGAATTAGATGGAGAGATAAAGGATTTAGAAAATATGCCACCTGGCGTGATCAAAGAAAGATCGCTGGTGGGCATCGCACTAGTCAAGGAGATAGGTACTAATACGATCCTCCAAAGGATATAAAAAATAAAAATAAAAATCAATTCAAAACTATCAAACTTCATGTTATCATCGCCTTTGTAAACATCAAGGAGGCTGAGATCTTTGCCACGTGCCTATAAGCAAGTTTAGATCCAAAATCGGCCCCAGAGAAATCTCTGTCAGAGGGGGAGCCAAAATAGGATCCTGTAAAACAAGGAAAGTAAGAGTTAGGGCCACAGCTCGTGGACCCCCCTAAGCGAGAATATCAAAAACCCTTTTGTTTTCAATATTTTATAACTCTTCCAAATTCTGATAGTTCCTTTTAAACTTAAAGATGAATATAAAGAAATAGAAAATAATAAATAAGCTTTAATTATATTTTCAAATTTATAAGTCAAAGCTTAAATTTAAGCGAATTTATATGAAAATATTAAAATTTTAAAGATTTATATTATTTGAAACCGATTATTATAATGAATAATGAATAATTTCTTATTTTTTAAAAAAAGATATAAAATAATAAGTAAAGTTTTAATATATATCCAAATTTGAAATTAAAATATTTATTTTTTGTATTAATATAAAAGTTTTAAGCAAGTATAAAAATAGAGTTTTTAAGCGAAATATACTAAAAATTCAATTTTTAATCTCTTTTCAAAAGCTTATAATAAAATAAGAAATTTATATTTTAATGTCAAAATTAATTTTATACTAAATATTTACTTAAAAATTAATATATCTTTATAAAGACTCAAAAGTATTAATAATTAATTAAAATAATTATAATTAAATATAATATAAAATATAATTTTAATACTCTTATATAAATTCATTTAAATTTCGATTTTAAATTATGAATCTGAAAATATAATTAAATCCTAAGTATTACTCTTTACTTCTTTATACGAGAGCTTAAATTGAAGAATTTTTATAAAAGGTTCATGAAATTGTAAAATTTTGAAATATTGATATTCTCGCTTAGGGGGGTCCACGAGCTATGGCCCCAACTCTTACAACTGGGCCTCAAGGGAGTCAAAATGAGCCCCAGTGGATACTAAAATAGCTCTTTGATGTATGCTTAGACTTAATTAGCATGTGCTCAGGCCGTGCTTAGGAAGGCTCACCCTCGGCTCAAGCTTGATCACCCATAGCTCAGGCTAAAGCAGCAGCAGCTCAAGTGCAGAGACGGAAATGGAAAATGCCACGAGAAAATTTCCATGTGAGATTTGCTGTTACTGTGGAGGAAGCCGACGAAAGAAGCGTATTTTGAGATGTTGTACTCTTTCCCGAAGGGCTCGATGGTGTATGGAAACTCGACGATATAGGTGTATTTAAGTTGGCTGTGCTTGTACTAATATAAGCCGTTGATGCGCTGGAAGTAGAGACTTGTATACTTCGAGGTATTGTGCTCACTCTCGTAACGCTCGATAGTGTGCTGAACCCGGAAGAAAGAGAGGTGATTTGATAATTAATACTCCTTGTAGTGGAACTTGATATGGTATGAGAAGTCGATAAGCTAGGCATGTTTGGAGAAATGGTATTCGTTGTCGTAGAGCTTGGGATTGGGCGGATACTAGACGAGCTGGGGGAACTTTGGAGCGCAGGCCGTCGACTTTTGATGCGCGCAATTCTGGGGAAAGAGCGCGAATCGCAACAAATAATAGAGCCAAGAAGAGGCCTGAACTTCTGGCCATTGGGATTTCAGTTGATTGGCGCATTGTACTGTACCGATTGCTGAAACCAGCCGCGTGAAGTTATTCAGTTTCCTTTATTACGTCAAAGAGAAAGGTCTGTCAATTTAGAGAGTGTCTGGGTCCAGAGTGCTTGTAGTCTTAGATAAGACCCAACATTCCGAAGGGAATGGAACGAAAAATAATTTCAACCGTTATACAATTTTCCGACTCCCGAACGGTTCGAACCTTCATTCCATCACTTTCAATTCAACCTTCGAATAACCCCGCATTGATGACAGTAATACTGGTCTGGCATTGCCCAGATCTGAAAGTTGTGGGAAGCATCCACGGGGCAGAAGAAGTGAGTTACCGACCCAGATCCCATCGCTCCATCTCCACTCGAGAAACTCCTTCCATTATTGTTGCTCGGCGAAGACGGTATCTCGACAGATGCCATAAGAACTGCAGTTGCAATGTCCCCACGACATTGGCATAGCTCCTGGAAGGTCTCCTTTCTAAGCAGCTCTTTCGTATGTAGGGAGGCTGTATCGAGTGTAACTACTCGAAGTATGTCTGTCTCGTTGGTATCTGGTGTGTTATCGAAGATTATGCTTAAACTTTCGATAAAGTGCTCATTGTTCCAGTAGTATTCACATAGGGCCTTGTACTTGTCGCACGCAAGCACTTTCAGGCCTTGAACATCATATTTGTCCGCTAAAATGTACACCTCTGCGGCCGTAATCAGACCTCTAGACAAGTCATCCGTAGAAGGCTGTGCGGCAGGGGAGGAGGCTGGTCCAAGACGAACATTTCCATTGGATATGTCATTCAAGCTGGTGTTGCCTACAACGATTGGATTCGAGGGTGAGCCGAGAGCGTTATTTGCGGCATTCGGCTGTACAAGTCCCACAGTCGCAGAACCCGTGTGTGAACTCGAAATAGCGTTGACAGGCGTCGGGTACATCATCATCGTTGATGCAGAAGTGTAAGGTGGCGGGTACGCCATATAACTGTAAGGCTGGTATACCGATGTCATGGAACTAGGGTTTGAATATATATTCGAAGGGTTATTGATCCTCATCTGGTATGCCATCAAGTTTGGGAAGGTAGTGGTTCCAGAAAGTGGTTGAAGTACCGTCGATTGTTGTGCCGGCGGAAACCCGTATTGAGAGGCGTTTCCTTCCACAGTATGGGCGGGAGGCGACATCCTTGCAATTGGTATTTGAATGTTCAAGTTGCCTTTGTACATGTATTCCAACATCAACTGAACGATTCTGGGATCGTCATCTTCTAAGTCAATCTCACCCGTGCTAGCTTCCTTAGTCCCGTCAGAATAGCTCACAGATTCCTCGCAGTAGAGCTTTCCACTCACCATGAAACCCCGATCAAAAGCTGCACCAATAGGCTTCGATAGCATGCACACAACAGCTTTGTGCACTTGCCATTGTTGACCTTTACACTTGACAACAAGATCCTACTTCAAATCAGAAAGGGGGTTATTAATCAATGGCATCTCACATACAGAGTACTTGCCACTGGCAAAAATGCTTTGAAGTTCAAGTTAGCATATACAAAACATGAGATTAGGGTTTGGACTCACGAGGATAGAGCCTCTGCCATATGGCTTTCTGGCGCGATGGGATTCGGAGAGGAATTGCTTGCTTTCTCAGCTGCCGATGGAGTGATGACTGGAAGGTTGGAGCCGGAGCTGAAGAAAGCCATTCTGTCACAGAGAGGGACCGAAATAAGTCTAAAAGTAGGCAAGTGGGGCTTTGTTACTTCGAGTCCGAGGAGTAAGCAATCGTATACATGTAGAAGTTGCCAATAATAAGTTGAACATGTAAAGGAATAATGAAGTTGTTGCCTACGGCGAAATTGTGAGACAAGGCTGGAGAAACAAACACGATCGTGTAACGTGAGCCTCAATGTGGCCTGCATGCTGCACCTCAGCCACTGGCTGCCTTGTATCACGAGACTCAGCCACATCTCTCAATGAAGCATATCGTGTAACCCTGCAGGAGTGGATTGAGCGGTCCCCAGACAATCTCCAGATGAATCGTAAGGATAAGCAATAACTAAAACGCCGAAATTACCGTAGAAAAGAGTGCTGGGCTACACTTACTAGAGAAATATTGGTTGAGAAACGCCTTGGGGAGTTTTGTCTCAATTAGAAAGCTTGTCGAGTTGGGAAGTTGTGTCAGATTTTGTAAGGTGTTCGAAATTTCTTTCGGGTGACATATACCAGTCATCACTAGATCATGGGCGTCCCGGCGTCATGGAGCGGGAGGGTCCGATCACGTGAGGCCAACGAAACCGGGTTCTTGCCAGCTTTAGCCTCGCCTCAGCCTTGCCAAATAGTAGAGGTTCTCAGCTCGATGCGCAACTAAGATATTGCAAGTCTTCTGTTGAATGAGACTTTTAATGCATATGACACGGAAAGATGGGCGGAGCGGGGCGGAGCCTCTAAGCATTCCGCTTTGGTAGACATCACGTTGCTCCCTAGCCTCGCCCGGACTTTCTCGGCGCAGAGTTTCAAAGGAAAGACAACCAATGACTGATCTTCTTGTCAGAGTGTTATATGTAGTATCGTAACCTAGCCCGTGTCCTTGAGTACCCGTTGAGCTTGGGGATCGATTTGCTGAACAGCACACTTGCCTTTGTGTTTAGATGCAAAGCAGGATTGAGCAAGAGAAGGTGCGCAGCAACGATTCGCAACTCAAGACTACGCAAAACGAGCACTAGAAATCCCGGAAAAATACCATAGCAAAGTTCTTCGTCTCGATGTTCATGCATTGCAGTTCTCCTAAGCGAGCCCCTATTTCACCCCCTCGCTTGACCCGCCTTGCCAAGAGAATATCCTTACTCGCGCTTGACATTCGATGTTTTGCCTTCATAGACATAATCTAATGGCTCGTACAAAGTATTGTCGTCTTCAGGTACGTTCCTTGACGGCACGAAAGTGTGCGACTGAAAGATGGCTGAGGTCTTACGTAGACATAGTCGAGTGGTTCATATAAGGTATCATCACCTTCCGGTGCACGCGCAACGTTGGCTACAGTTGTCAGTGATGCTCTTGCTTATTTCGACAGAAGAAGACTTACCTTCTGGTGCAGCTGCCGGGGCGGATAGGATGCATGGAAGGGCTGCAAGGAGACCCAAAATTTGGATTTGGAACTTCATGATATTGATGTTAGGAAGAATGGTGGACGATTGGTATCAGGTGCTATCTGAGGAGTTAATGGCGAATTGAAGATGGCTTCCGGTTAAAATATATGGTGTGGTAATGACTTATACGCTTTGAATGGAGCTCGAATTTGTCGCTCTCTTTTCTATTGAGGGCCTCTTCCGCCTGCTATACGAAGCTATATGACGAATCTGCACCCGAATGTCATCAAAATCGTCTAGTGTATCACAAGTCTGGCCTCGAAAGCGCCCAAACCTTGAAGAAGTCATGTTGATGGGTTGCCATCGGGAGAAGGATGCAGATGCCGGCGATTAACTTGAAGATCTCTCCCTACGAAAGCGGTGGTGTGGATTTTTGAACGGCGCTTTATACCGAGCGGACGAATGATACGCCATTGTCTTTGGCGTCACGCAGAAACTAGCGTACAAGTCGCCCAGGCGGGTGGCTGAAAGCTTGATTGCCCACGCCATCGGGAATGATCGACGGATGACCCCACCAAAGTTCGAATAAAACTTCGCGATACGGTGATTCAGCATGAAGTAGCTACCCTCTCCCCTAAATTACCCTTTTACACCGCAATTCGACTTTTTCTCTCTGTAACATATCATCTCCTTGGACAATTTCTAGCGTTGGTCAAGAATGAGGAACCTACAGTGTCTCCATTACCCCACCTCATGCACCTTTCACTTGTATCCTTCTGACATTTATCATTCTCAAATCAGAAGGTGCGATCAAAACTTATTCAAACCGAAGCTTCCGGCTGTCAATCAGCACTCGTGCAGCAAACCTGCATATATTTGCATTCCGAGGCAGGTACGATTTTTGGTTCGGATTAATTCCAACTGCCGATCATCCATTATCTGGTCTGCACCTGCCCCTCCAGCATGATATCGCGAACCGACTACAACTCCTCCGGTCTCGGTTCCCTCACGCTATACTTATTGATGCTCAATTTTATTCCCCCTTTTCGCGTAGTGTTGCTCGTGACAGACTACTCTTCCCCGACCAAGACTAAAATGGAAGGTCTACATGTCGAAGGACTCGCACCCTTCCTCGCAAGATGTTCCACATTTGTTGATCTTTTAAGGAAATGATAGGGTGGTGACTGCGAGACGCCGAAGGTCATCTCCTACTTGCTTTTCATCTGGAGCTCCATCAACGTGACCGCGACTTCGTGCAGTAGACCAACATCTCAATGTCTCTCCTCCTCTCGGTCTCTCTCTAAACCATCTTTACGCCTAAGAGTTTCCAAGATATGGTTCTCAAAATCTCAAAAATACCAAGCTCTTGATGACCAAGAATCAAAACCCCTCCATCAAGACAACTCATTCTCAGAATCTCTGCAACAACCTTACCACCCTACCGCAAAACATGAATCTATCCCACGAAAATATCAGCAGCACTTCATCCTCCTCCCCATCCTGAACGCAATCTTCTTCATTACCTCGATAACACTCTTCCTAACATGGTTTCTCAACGCTCCACACGGCCGAAACGCCCTCTTGAAAGCAACCTCGTTCTACTGTTCGTCCCTCTCCCCCTTCCCTCTACCCCGTCCCAATCTCCTCCAAATCTCCCTTCCCTCACTCACTCCTGCCTCCAGCGCCCATACTCGACCGCCTAGACATCAAAACCTCGGTCAAGCTCATGAATGCAGCCCTTTACCCGGGCCCCTCCCCACATTACGCCTGCCAACACCCAAACCCCGAGACGGACGCCTGGTGGGATGACCTAGAACTCCTTCGCACCATCCCAATTTCGCGAGAAGACGTCTTAAAACTAGGGAAAGACCCCGGAATCGTCGCCAAATTTGATGACGGGTATTGGGGATTAGGAGGGGATGCCTATATGGCGCAAGTTGACGTTTTTCATCAAATGCATTGCCTAAACCAACTTCTTAAACTAATCTACCCTGAGTATTACAATTATTCGACGGATACAATACGTCATCCGGATCTCTGGTTTGTGCATTTGAATCATTGTGTGGATGTGTTGGCGCAGAATTTGATGTGTACTAGTAACACCGACCTCTATACCTTGAATTGGATGGAGACTCAGGGGTATCCGTTTCCGGATTTTAATATCAATCATCAGTGTAGGGATTTTGATGCGTTGGTGGAGTGGAGGAAGAGGGAGGGCGTGGATATTGATAAATGGGTTGTGGTGAGTAGAACCCCACTGCAGACGAGATTGACGTGATTTGGATTGCTGATGAAGTTGTCAAATAGATGAAAAAGCCGGAGGGGGTGAGGCAGATACCGCCGAGTGAAGGGATCAAAGAGTTATTAAAGCATGAGCACGAGATGAAAGCGCAGAAAGAGAAGGAGGAGAAAGCAAAGGAAGATAAGAAGGGGGGCGGGGAGGGAGAAAGGAAAGCCTGAATGTATGTGCATTTGTCATATATACTGCTTGAGAAGTGAAGATGTATGTCCAGGTGACTTTTGGAAGGGAAGAACAAGGGGAAATCTCCTACTCCAACCAGATGACAGAGGGCCCAGACTTAAAGCCCCTCACCCGGATGTGGCGCTCACATCTAAGCCTCCATCACCCACTTTAATATACTCTCACTAGCCTTCATCCCCAACATGAACGTCGGAATAACAGGAAAACCACCCGGTGTCCTCGGAAACGCACTCGCATCCACAACCCTCAAACCCACTCACTCCGCGCACCTTAAACTTACCATCAAGTACAGCCATCGGATCATTATCCGCTCCAATCTGTGCAGAGCTCGTAGCGTGATGACTCCACGCCTGCTCCTTAATCACCGTCTTCATATCACAGGTCGTGGTGCCGTCACAAGGAAGCACTTCTTTCCACGGCTGCATTTCTTTCGGTAGATTGTTGAAGATTTTGCGTCTGAATTTGACGGCTTCGGCGATGGCGGAGATGTCTTTATCTGCGTCTGCGTCTTCAAAGAAGCGGAATTTGACGTCGGGAACATCGCGGGGGTTCGAAGTGACGAGATTCAGGGGCCGAGACGGCCAGTGGGATGGATTTGATCATGGACCAGTCGAAGGTGCTGGGTGGGTCGTTGTAGATCGTGTTGACTGTGTCGGAGGGGTAGTAGCCACGGAATGGGTTCGCGCCTGGGATACCAAAGAAGATGCCGCGTTCGTTCATGGCTGCGTTGGAGGTTTTGTACATTAGGGAATCGAGTGGGCCGTCGGTGTAGGGTCCTTTGCCTTGGTGCCAGGCCGCGAGGCAGGGGTCGCCTGATGCCCCGTATGTGCAGACTTGGGAAATGTCGCCGAAGTCTGTGGCGGCTTGGGCAATGGATCCGAATTTGGTGTTGTCTTGCACTATAGATGAATCAGTATGCGAATTGAAGTGTGGCTTGCGGAGTCGAGGAGCCGAGAGGAGGTGAGTCCGCAGTGCTCTCGAAAAGCTCGGCTCTGAATGTCTCTTCAAAGGAAATGCGAAATTTGACCTACTCTGGTTTCCCACACCTGGGGTCGACGAGGACGGAGATATTGAACTTTGTGAGTTCTGCTTTTGGTCTGATGCCGCTGAGTTTTAGGAGTTGTGGTGTATTGAATGTACCACTGGCGACGATGACTTTGTTCCTGGCGAATGCTTGCATCTTCTTTCCTGGGTTGCTGGCGTTGTAGCGAGGATCTGCGGCATACATGCTCTGGCCGAACAGGCACTCAACACCGATGGCTCGCGGCTTGGCACTGAGCTTGCCCGTGGTGTTGAACAGGATCTTCGTGGGGAAGGAGGTTATGCTGAGGGTGAAGTTAAGGTACTTCTTTGAGCCGTCGGCGTTCGTGGCATTTAAAACGTCGCTTTTGGCCGCTATAGTGCGCCCTTCGCATCCACCTCGCAATCATCTATTGGTATCGCTAAGCGATGGTAGGCTGCCTGAAATGCTGAAACAAATCCGACTTTCACCCTTCACCGTTATCTATCTCCATTCCTTCGAATTGCGACGAATATGAGTTTCGGCTTCAGCGTCGGCGATTTCATCGCCGCAGGGGAGTTTGCTGGCCGAATTTACAAAGATATCATTCAAGTAGCTCGACACGCAACAAGAGAGCTTTCAAGCCTTCAGAATGAGGTGGCAGCCTTGAAGACATCTATTGACCTCCTGGTTATAGAGGTCAATGACAAGGACACAATCTTGGCTCGTAGTGGCCAGGAAAAGGTCAAGTTGGTCAATTTGGTCCTGCAAGAGACGACAGACCTTCTCGGTGACTTGGAGAAGACCGCAAGAGCATTTGATTTCACTGATCGCAAGGCTGGAACCCTAGCTAGAATCAAATCTGCCTTTGATAAGACTAAGTTCGCTTTGGAGATGCCCAAAATTGACGCACTTCGAGCAAAATTGCAATGTCAGAATGGCAAGCTTAATTTGATCCTTGCCTCAGCTGGATGGTATATTGACTTCCAATCCTCTTGTCGCCGTCATTAGAGAGCTGACAGATAATTAGCTCTTCATTGCAGCGAGTGGAGACTATGGACCATAAGATCATCAAGGATATTGAAAGGCTGAACGGGATGATGGCACTACTCACCCACCAACCTTCAGATGCTTCAGCCCTGTCTTTTCAGTGTCCTTTGACAGAGTTATTCGTTATTGAGGTCGAAAGAGAGGGTCGGAGATGGTTCTCATACGGCTTCGACGAGTGGGTACGTGCCGGAAGGTGGTGGTTGATGTCATCTCAGAATCGGTTGTCCAAAGCACAAACAGGCGCCACCATAGCAATCCAGCTCTACGCAGATCTCCTCAAGGCTTCATCAATACTGCTCGATATACTTCCCCGACACCCTTCAATCAGACTCTGGGATCCCACAAAAGAATATGTAGTATTCCAGCACTTGGCTGGCATGCTTCGATCTCAACTGCATTCCATTGAAGCCAGAGGAATCGCTCTCCCCAACATGGAGGCAGTCCGACAAGCAGATCTGCGCATATGGACGGAACCTGGTCAGACTATGCAACTTTGGCCAAATGTTGCCACTGTAGGGTCCGTTTACTGGGATGCTCATACTGAGGAAAGCTTGATCCAGACTTTTGGTACATTCACGTATAATCATGAAGTGCATCCCGAAGAATGCATGATTGTGGTCCTGGTTTCTAAGAAGAATATCTCTCAAGCCAGGATCGTCGTGCAGAACCAAGAAGGCTCGGAGCTAACCAACTCGAGGATCGACTTCGACATTATTAAGGGACGAGGACTTCCCGGTGGTAACGAGAATGATAAATTGAACAGTTGGCCGTACTTGAAGCCTGAGACTGCTGATTGTCTCAAATCTTTGGGTAATGGTATTGACAGAATCCGATTGGGTACAATTGAGCTCTCATTATCTACAGAAGACCTGGACGAACTGTCTGCCGTAATTCGAGGGATTCTCTTTTGCCAGACGATCGAGGGGGTTCCAGGAGACCACTCTTTTCTGCATGGCATGATATTACTCTTTACTATTATGTCCTGCAGCAAAGAAACCGTCAGAAGTATTCTAGCATCATGCGACAATCGGCGTTGTCTTGAGTTCATTTCTGCGCCTTCGGAGATTCTCCTCCTTGCCCAGTCTTCTGCTACCCTGTTCTTATGCGAAGATAGGTCGGATCAACTAATGGCCAGCTCATTGTTCGCCAATGCGTCGGTCCTATATCCTGAGTTATCTAACGCCAGTGACTTAGAGAAGCTGCAATGCATTTATTACTGGACTTATGATATTTGTGCGACACTAGCTATCATTGAGCAGCCGCTGGGCTGTTTTCGTCCATTGAAGATCACGGGGCTTGCTGGTAAGTGAGCACGAACTTAAGCTGCGAAAATCCTAGATTCACAGTCTCATACACGGCAACTCAGAAGTACAAGCCACAGAACCCCTTCCCTCAGGCTATCTAAATAGAGAACATTGACTAAGGATAGGTCATGCATAGTTACAAGTGACACGCAGATCTGCAAAGCTGCCAGACCAGTCTCTCCTGACCCCGAGCGGGAGCAGCTACCTCACAGACTCTTTCCACTCCTCTGCGGTGTCGCAGAGCTCGCAGTCATCTATGGCAACGCATCCTTGATACGGCACCTCACCGCTGAAGACTTGAGAGTCAACACTCTTCGAGACGACAGGAAATGGACATTTCAAAACCGCACTCTTCTCATTCGGTCCAGCAAAGCTATATGGCAAATGGATAATCCTCCGATGTCACAAAATCTTCTAGCATGTTCCCCACTTCATTACGCTGCAACGTTTTCTTCGCCGCATATCGTGCAAATGCTTCTCGATCGAGGAGGCGATCCTAGTCGAAGGATCAGACCATTGGCGTACAACTGGACAGCTTGCGAGTGCGCAATTCGTGCCTGCAATACTGAGGTTGTTGGACTCCTCATAACAGGAGAAGATCCAATCAGAATGATTGCCTCTATGTTACACAGATCATATTACTTATCAGTACCCAAGGATCACTACTTGGAGTTCGACGATGGCTCAGAGAGTCCGTATGCGAGGACCCTCCAAGCGGTCATCGAGAATGCTACAATGCCGTATGTGAGCAAATATGGCAAAGAACTTGGCCTCAAATGGTTCCGAACCCTCGAAGGCAACAGGATGTTGGCTAAGAATATATGTTGGAAAACCGATTGGGATTTGAGGAGAAAGATCATGTTGGAAACCGGAGCTGCCATTAAATATGTATCATCGAACACATGCTGGCGACCCATCGTATGGCACGTTTGTTATTCACGCGACCTGGACGCCGTGAAGGGCATGGTTGCTGAAGGCAAGACCCGACTCCATTTTGGTCGCATCGACGACTCGCTTCCTAACGCCGACATGACGATGGCTTTTCAAGCCTTAATTGTGAAAATCAACACGCCATATACCAGTCCAGAGATGGCAATTATCAAGGCAATTATAGCCTCGCTGCTGGAAGCTGGAGGAGACATTGACATGCCTTCTCCAATCCTAGCAAAGGCTGAAGAGCTGAGTTACAACTCAATGCAACCATTGATGACAGCTCTACACTGTCCGAATTTTCCTGTAGCAAAAATGCTCTTTGATGCAGGTGCCCAAATCACAGCACCAATTATACAAGCACGTGGCATGATCACGAAAGTGTTCCTGAAACTAGTAGCAAAACAGATTCCACTTTCGGATTCAATGAAGACATGGCCCAAAATGATGCTAGATGTCAAAATCCCGCAACTTTTAAGCTCTCGATTCGGGACATGGCTGGATTTGGAGCATCTGAACTGGTTAATCGACGACAAAGTGTGGGTTGAGAATCATTCTGGAGAGGTAGGAACAAAGGGTTATATTGTAGATGGATGGGACATTCCAAGGTGGATTTTGGGCGTTTGGAAGCCGTCTCCGTACCCGTGTTTTCTTGGTCGACTGCTGAATGAGCCAAGAGATGACGAATTTGAGATACGGGACGAGTTTGCGCCGATTCTTTGCGCTGCGAAAGAGGCTAGATATTTCATGTTCTAAATAGTAGGCGCTGCCATGACTTCCTAGGATAACTCTAAAGACTTGGTCTGGGTTTTTGATCACTGGTATTACCAAGGCGGGCGTGATGTTCTTCGGACAATATATAGAAGACAGACAGTGAGGCCCTCATACAAGTGTGAAGTGCTTCTATTGTGACCCCACACTCTCCGTACATGTTACCGGTAAGGACATCATGTCCGCGCTAGAAGAAATATCCCAAGTCCACCCTGGAGAAGGTCGCTCGCTGGTTGGTGCAAGGAGTTGGTAATCGACATGGATGCTGCCCCTTGATTGGATTTCTGAAGCAGGTTAGTATGATGCACGAATAGGTCAAATGCCATGTCTTACTCTGGAGCGTCCAAATACAATACTGCAGGCGTCATTTCTGTCACTTCGTTTCCCTGTTTCAGCTCCAGATGTGGTTCTCTCCCTTTGGAGACCAAAAACTCATAGAGTTTCAGCAGAGGTGTGCATGATGTCCATTGAAGACTCTTTGGCGCTGGTCTATTCTCATCAGCTTCTTCCGAGGTTGGCTGCTGAAAAGAGGTGCCGTAGCCCGCGTAGTTCTGGTAAGAATCGTGCTGATACGAGTCGTACGAATAGGAATCGTGCGAATAGGAGGCGTCCATCGGTGTGAGTAGGGCCTAGGCTCCTCATCTTTGCTTGTAGTCTGCCCCAAAAGTATAAAGTCGAAAGACCTGGGCTTATCATGCTTACTTGTATTCTGACCCATCGGCTGTGGATCGTCAGTAGGCTGATTGTCGATGCGCATCATGTCAAAGTCGAACTTGTCTCAATCCTAGAAGCATTCATAGTCGGATAGTAATTGCAACTCATGGTCACCGTCCAGTACGGCGGATTTGGTAGAGAAACTGGAGACCTGTCTTATCTTTGGCAAAAACAAAAAGGCGGTGCGGCAATGGGATGATTGATCGAGACTCTTGGGTGAGGCTGGGTTTCTCAAAACATCGATCGTGAAGTAAATATGGAAGAAGGCGGATGAAGCTCTTTTAGCCCGTTCCACTACCCGCTTGGAAAGTGGCCTATGAGAGCTTGACAACGCATTAGCTGGCCATACTTGCCTTCATAACACGGTGTGTGGCCTCATCACATGACCTCGAGGGCGGCGTTTCAACGCCCAGAAATCCGAGCTCAAGCATTGGCCTGGCGTTTTTGACAGATGACACCAACTTCCCCAATTGGGCTCTTTCAACTTCCCAGCACAGACCTGGCTCAAGCTTTCCAGGAACTGGAATGGGATGCCATCTAGTCGCCTGGTGACCCGGCCACCGAAGGATGCCGGTCAAGAAAACCGAGGTATCATATCCAGGCAAGGCTGGGAGCTTGAAAGAGCAGTCTCAAATCCGCAGATTCCGTGGGAAGCCTCACCACCTTATTGTCCGCTCCTTGACTTCTCCACCGGCCATGAAGCACGTCAAATGACCTTCCCTCTTCTGAAGATCGAATTTCATCTTCGTTCCCCGAACTCTCGCTTCATTCGGCAAAAAATCCCCATGTAGTCCCTCCTCTTCGATCTCCATAAGGGCTACCGCCATGCTGGCAGCCAATTTCGAGTCCCATACGCCCTCTCTCCACGATCTAGACCGCAGCAATTGAATAGCTTCACGCCGAAGGCTCCGATCTCGACATTTGATGGCGATGACGTAGAGCTGAGGTATGTAGCCTAGATCGAATGCAAACTCTCCTTTTGTAGATGGATGCAAGTGCAAGATCTTAGCGAGACGGGTGATCTCTCTGACTTCCTCGATTCGATCATCGTAAATGAGTTGATCGGTACTGAGATTTGCCGAAAGCGCAAATCGTGATGACATGAACCGGACTTGAAGGCTTGTGACGGCTAGATATTCTTTGCTCTGAGTTTGATCGCGATAGCTGTTCAATAAGGGAGTAAATGAACATCGCCAGCGCTCGAGTTCGTCCAGGTGGAATTGCTGCTCTGCATACGTGCTAGAAGATGGAGGATGTATAGGGTTCTCTCTGTTCAGTATACCGCCACATTCGCTATCAGGCGCCTGGTGCTGATTTCTAGGAGAAATCTGACTGAGCAGTTGACTACCTTGACTTTGACCGTTTTCACAAGTACGGCGGTGGAATACTGAACTGATCCAGTGCATGAGACGTCGCGTGACGAGCTCATAGTATCTCCTCGCCTCGGGTATGCTAGAAAAACTGGCAGGCATGCGGGAGATGCAGTCTGCACCATGGTACCTCATCTCCAGATGGTAATCGATCGGTCTTGAATCGATGAAAGAATTTGCTTGCATATCGAGTCGTGCGAAAGCCTGAACTAGATCATCTTCGATAATGTCGGGAGCAGGCGAATGCAGTGCAAAGGAGGGACTCTCAGCGACAGCTGAATCGATTGAGCTGGTAGTGTCTAGGACGGAAAGAGACTCTCGTCTACTCGCGATGAAGTCTTCCAAGAGGCGGATACCAACCTGCATCTGTGCAATGGCAGATTCGTGATTTCCGTGTAAACTTTCGAAGCAAATGATGAGCAAGCAGGTGAGTAGGGTAGTCCTGAGATTATGTTTCTGTGTAGAAATTGCAACTCTCATCTGCTTGATAGCTTTGCTATATTCTTGGACAGCGAAACGATGGTGCTCATCCAAGGCTGCAAAAGGCGCGATGTATCGACTATCTTGACTGTTCCTTAAGTCGATGGTTTGTTGAAGTGCGCCGATTGAGATGATGCCAAGACGAACAGACTCTTCTTGCTCGGCTGTCTGAAGAATGAGTCGGTTCCAAAGAGGCAAGTCGAAGAATCCAGTCAATTGGATGGTGACTTTGTCACAAAACAGCCGGAAGTAGCGAGCTTCTTGGTCTGTCCTGAACAAGGTGTTTCGTGGTTGCAGCAAAAGCAGACCTCCGCTAGTATTCCACTGGTGCAGGGTGGGAATTGGTATCGACTTTGATTTCGTGTCTGACTCTGGAGAAACGAACAATCTGGGAGCCAGCTTTGGTAAACTGGATATCTCCTGGATTTTCCGACGTAGTTTGGGGGTCTGGTAGCCGTCACATGAGAAGCTGCTTTTGATGCACCTGTCACATTCTATGATGTGGGTCAGTGATCGGTCCTTATTATAAATCGATGGGCTCGGGGAAGAAAGATACTCACGAGGTCTTTGTTCATCACATTTGACCCGCCGTTTCCTGAAGAATGCAATCAGCCTGATATTCCGTCCAGCGAGCCGCCACAACTATGCCCGCCATACAGATTGCTCAGCCTTCTACTATTGGCACACGGACGAGGAAGTGAATCCAAAGGACACTTACCTGCATGTCAAGCATCCTGATCTGGTCTTTGGCGCGGATGCACGCTTTCTGTTCTCTGAAACCTTCTTCGAGGCATTTTGAGTCGTCATCTTGCCAGCATGCAGAGGCGTTCTATTGCACCACGGCATTTGTGACAGCAAAATATCTCTCCAATGACCCAATTGTGTGCGACCACAAGGTGAAGCATATTGAGGTCCTTTGTTACGGCGTAGAGGCTTAACGTCGAGCCATGATGTACGTGAAGTGGTGATAATGTTTTAAGTTTAACTTGGGCAGAAAATCTATGATTGGAGGCACCGTATCTCCCAGCCAATCGGGGTCGATGAACGTCTGCCGACAGGCTAGGCGAAGTGGGACTAGCCTGGTCGCTAGCTCTTCTGCTCCTCAGGGGCAGAAACTCCATCTCTCTTCTAGATATTTCTAAACACATAAGCCTTCAAGCTTTGAAGCCTCAGAATAACCCATCTCCAAGCTGCCAGGTGAGAATTTGAAGTAAGATAGCAGCGAAAATCAGAGCAAGAGGACATGCTCACCAAGAATGCACCATCAATAACAGCTGCGAGAGGCTTCGATTGCAGACAAATGACCAGTCTATGCGCATTCCATACATGTCCCTGGCACTTGATTTGGAGGTCAGAGAACTTTCCAGAGGTCAGAAGACTGTCATCGTGTCAGCATTGCGCGTGTTTGGTTGTTGATGCCGCGATCAGGGGACGCACTCCGCCGTCAGGGTTGGGAAACCTGTCTCTTGGGACCCAGCTGACATCTCGTCGTGTGTGCGTTTGCTCTGAAGGTGAGAGAAAGGTCGGCATTTGAACGCATTATCATCGAAGTTGGATGCTGGAGCGCGCGGGGCCACGGCAACATACCATTGCGGGGCCGGGTTTACTGGCTCTCTTCGACGCGTCAACAATGCTCTACGCGTGATGGGATTTTCTCCTGTGTTTAATATTGAGCCTGTTGTCGTTATTGTGGGAAGAGCCTGGTGAGGTTGAGGTTGAGGTGAAAGGTGTGGTTGTGGTTGGATTTCAAAATAGGCGAGGTCGGGTCTTTGAAGGAAGGCGCGGCCCTGCGAACGTCTCATTCACTACTTTGGCCTTGTTAAATTAGGAAAGTATGGACTCTTTGTATTGCTTCTACTGGCTTTTGTGATTTCCTTCAAACATACAAGAAGCACATTATTTTCAAACTGGGAACTCCATTCTAGGCATGTCTTTCATTTGAAGACTGGTGTTACAGCTAGACGTGCTGCAAACAGCTGCCCCGTACGAGATAGAATTCAAAGTCTCTGTTTAAAAGCAACGTCTAGCCAAGCTACAATATAGGGCGAGTTGTAAGCAGAAGGTGCTGCCACTGAAGGTACTGCGGCGACTGCCTTGAGAACCGCAAACGCAACCGCACCATGCTGTTCACATAATGCCGAGAAATCTGGGTTCTTCACCAACTACCGATACTCCTTGCCTGCAAGCCCTGAGCTACCTCCTTGAGCTTTATATCACTCTGTGGAAGATCCTTGAAAATCATCCCTAGACTCTCAGTGAACCTTCCGTCAAGCCCCATAAAGCCAGGGCCGTCTCGTGTTTCTTGGCCGCGGGCGCGTTCAGAGCTGGAATGTCCCACTTGTCCGCCGAGATGTAGACCTTTGTATTCATGACCAAAGCTGCCGATTTCTTCGTTTCTTCGTTCATTGATCCACTGTAATCGGAATAATTTCCCTTGTAGAGATAGTTTATGACCTGCTTGACGACTTCCGGATCGTCATCAACAAGTTCGATCACTCCAGTGCTTGCTTCCTGCATAGAATCAACGACTTCCTGAGAATCTAAGAGGGGGGTGTAGCAGCGACTTACGAGGAATTTCCCATCCACCATGGCAGCAAACACGGGGGTTTGGATGCAGACCACTTTGGGAATTTATCAGTACTGTTCTTGCTGGATATTTGGGGTCGAAGAATGGAGCTCGCAGGAAAGGGAGCTGGGCAAAGTTTGACCTACCACTGCGATGGGCATTGAACACATCGCCCTTGCACTTAATAATGAGATCGCTGTACTTTCCGGTATCTAGAAGGTTGAAGATCGAGTCAGGACCGTTCAAAGGTGATGTGGTCTCTAAGACTTACGAGGCGGCTATGGGAGAGAAACCCGTCATCTCGTCGAAGCCGCGCTTGTTCTAGAAGTGAAAAGCATGTCAGCTTCTGAGTTATACGAAGTACCACAGAACAGAAGTCAATGAGGTTCGACTTACGTTGGCAGGAGATATGGTTTTCCGAGGAAGATAACGCGAAGATCTGGGCCGCTTAGTTGACATTTTGGATGGTGATGTTTGTTGGAGTTCCTGAGTTTGAGAAGAGATCGAGAGGCGAGGCTGGATTTTATACTCGGAAGTAGGGCCTCGAGTCCAATGCTGAACAGTTTAAAAATGTCGGAGGCTGTGCTGAAGTCACTTCCGTGTCTTTAAGTTGTACAGTACGTCTAATCTGTAAAGCGTTTATTGCATTCGCAGAAGGAAGCATGCATCAGGAGCAAATAAGTTTATTGATCAGCGAAGTACGGAGAGGTTCAGGTTTGAAGAAGCGCATCTTCATTTCCACACTTCATCCTGGCACCATATGTTCACTACGTCCTACAGGACTCCTACCGTAGCCCAACCACTCGTTGCATATTCCGCTCCATACCTAGGCAAAGGTCCGACCACACTGACCACAGTAGAATTTCTTGGTGTTGTATTGCCAGGAAACACTGGAAGCACGAATCTGTCCGCACTGAGGACAGATACCCATCGATTTAGTCAAGTTCTTACCCTCCAAGCAGCCCTTGATAACATCAAATGCAATTTCTCCATTCTGCTTGCAGACATCAGCAAATTCTCCTCTATCAACGAGCTCCTCGATATGCTCAGAAGTAGCCTTAAGCGCAACGTCCTTGAGGCCACAGTCAAACTCAGGTAGTTCGGTGTAAATCATCTCCAGAATGGCAGCTAAGGAACCGTCGTTCCAGTCCGTAGCAATAGCCTTCTCGAACTTGCTTTTAGCTAACTCCTTTGAAGCCGGAATGTCATATTTTTCAGCCAGGATGTAGACCTTGGTGCAAGTAATTAGGCGACTGTCTTGATTCGCAGCTAGTACGCCAGTGAAAGTGGGCTCGTCATCAAAAGTCTCCTTGTAGAGGAATTGGATGAGGCGGTCAAGGGTCTTTGGGTCATCATCGGGAAGGTCAATTTCGCCGGTTTCGCTCTCCTGCAAGACCAACACATCAATTGCCGTTCGCTGAAAAGGGACATGAAGAGGTACCTTGAAAGCTCCAGACAGATGAGCAGCGAGAGGCTTGCTTTGAAGGAAGACGACATTTCGGTGGGCCTTCCAAATTCTACCCTGACACTTGATCGTCAGATCAGAGTAGAGGCCAGTCTCAAGGAGCCTGGCATTTGTTAGTACAGGCGCGTTTCGGGGGAAGAGGGCACCAACGAAGCAGAGACGGCTGCGAGGCCACTGATGGGACCTTTATCCTTCGCGGTGGAAGACATCTCGAGTGACTTCGGTGGTGATATCGGCTAGAACGCGTTCGATTTAGATTATTGTTCCTTCGGTAGAGAGAGATGTCAGTTGAAGAGTTATAATCGGTGGAGATGCATGGGGGAAAGAGTCACATGTTGGCATGAAGCCACGTCACCTATGGCTCATTGGTTTACTAGGCAGCCTGGCCTGATCGGAATGAGTCAGTGAGAGCATCTTATTAAGGAGACATTCCCACAGGCTCTCAAATCCTGTAGCTACAAGGGTCCCTTAGTAGTCTCAAGTCTAAATGGAGGGGTAGTTTTGGGGGCTGTGAGTCTATAAGAGGTAATTCCACCTTAGAATGAGATATAAAATCATTAGAATTCCTTATAAACTCTATTTATTCTTTATCTTTATTATTATTATCATTATAATAAATTATTACCTATTAAACGATTTATATTCCTTAGATTTTGATAACTTTTATAAATAAAAACTTTTTTCTTTTTATTATTTTAATTTTAAATAAGATTTTGATTTTAATCTTAATTTTAATTTAAAATAAAATAAATTAGAATTTTTTAATAATTCTTTTTCTAATTTTTTCTAATTTTAATAATTTATATAAAAATTATATAATATAAATAAAATTTAGAATTTGATAAATTTATAATAAAATAAAATATAAATAATTTAAGAAATATAATGATTAAAAATTTAATAATTAGATTTATTTATTTTATTATTAATAAGAATTTCTTAATTTCTTTCAAAAATTAAAACTTTTATAATTAGAATATTCTTTTAATTTTAGTATTATTAAATTTATTTAATTCTAAATAAAAAAGAATATTATTAAAAGGAATACTTTTAATAAAAAGGAAATTACAAAAGAAATATAATTAAAATATTAGAAAAACCAAATAATAAATAAAATTAAAATTTGAATTAAAAAGATTTTTAAATTAAAAAAAAAAGATAAAAGAAATCAAGAATTTATTCGTATTTAATAATTTAAATATATCTTTACTTTTTGGTTCGTTAAAGCCCTTGGAATTATATTATAATAATTGCCAAAGTTTAGCTTATAGGCTTAAACCCTACCAGTGCTCCCAAGCGCTCTAATTTCCACCTACAGGGCTTGATAGGCTGTAAGGCCCTATAGTCGCAGGACTTTTGATCCCATTCTCCGTACTTACTTGAGCTGCAGATGTAGGGACACGCGGCGGTGAGAAGGCTGATTGCAGTGGGAGAGTTGGTCGTAGCGGGAAAGTGGGTCTCAGGCTCACTCCAGTTCTGGTTGAGTTGAGGTTGGAAAGGAGGAAAGTTGGGGGTTTTATTGCGTAGTGCGACTTCAGCAACTCACCTTCAAAGGCTGAAGGTCATGGTTGGAGAAGCGAGCAGGCCAACCGAGAAGAGTAAGAAAGCATCAGATCACACTCGAATGTCTGTTCTTGAATGACGGCAACGCACTCTATTTTCCGAATAATCCTTGAAAGACGAAGATGCAGCTATGTGTCAATATCCTTCCCCCGATTGAATATCATTCCCTTTTATCAAAACACCGCAGTAAGATTAAATGATATTGCATAGATGGAAAATGTCATGCATAAACGCAGCATAGCGATAAATGAATCACTTCCTCCCCATTCTACCCAAGCTTTGACAGGTAAGTATACTTTCGAATGCCTTTACGGGCCCTGACAGGCTTTGAAGACTTCTCAGTCGTCGCTTTGAGCATCTCGAATGTGAACTCCTTTGACTCCTTGTCTTTGCAAAACGCCGCAAAGTCCTCTCTCTCGAGCAAGCCAGCAGCATGCTGGAGAGCATAGCCGAGAGCCAAGTCTTTCAAGTCTCGATCACTTTCTGGAGTCTCGGAGTACATAATCCGCAAGCTCTCCGTGAAGCCAGGCGAGAGACCTTCCCGGGCGAGATGACTGGCGAATTTTTCTGCTGCAGTCTTCTTCAATGCTGGAAGATCAAGAAATTCTGCTAAGACGTAGACTTTGGCGTTGGTCACGAGGGTTTCGCCTGAGTAGATTCGATGGAAGAAGCCAGTGTTGGCCACAGGGACGGATTCTGCCTTCTCTGTGTAGGAGTAGTCGTTGGTGTAGAGGAAGCGAATCATGCAGTCGACGATGTCAGGCTCGCTGGCACTGAGATCAATGACACCTGTCGTACCTTCCTGTACAGAAGCTTGAAAGTCAGTCTCGACAATCTTCTGGATCTCACCAGCATATCAGACGCAGTGATGGGGATTTCAGATATTTACATGGTCTTGACAAGTACTAAGTTGAAAAATTTAAGCAGAGAGACTTACAAGAAAGCCACTATCAACTATAGTGGAGAGCACTTTCGAGGGAAGACAAGCGACAACGCGGTGGACCTTCCACTCCTTGCCGCGGCATTTGATGACAAGGTCGGGCCATTTGCCAGTTTCGAGGAGGCTTGGATACTTCATCAGCAACAAGCTCAACTCGTCGTCCGATTTGAAATCGGCATATACTGACGTATGTATCAGAGGATGAAGTCCAACACTGGGAACCACTTCCTTCTTTTTTAGGCTTGGTAGATGACCAGACTCGTCTTCGACGCGGCGCTTCTTGACGAACAGCTCAATGGAAGGGATCGCGATATCGGGGTTAGGTCGTTTGACTGGGCGTCTTGGTTGGTTAAGGTCAAGGGCGGAAGAAGACATGATGCTGTGGTGGTGAATTGTGTAAGCGTAGGTTCGAAGACTAGACTTTCAAGGTTGATAGGAACGAAAAACATCTTACCACGAGTTGATGAAGGTGGTCTAGAACTTTAGATATGATTTGGGTCAACACCGTTGTTGATTGACTGCAAGTGAAGAGTGTGGGAGAGGTTGTGTTGTTGAAGAGGAGAAACGAGAGGAGGAGGGTTGAAGGTGGTAGAGAGGTTTTGCGCTAAGCTAAATGTGGCAGGCACTCGTTCCTCTGGTTAAACGACATTCACCCCTTCAGCTCAAGTAACCTCCCCAATATAAACTTCATTAAGCTCGATACTGTGTTCGGCAGTTACTCCCGCCATATAAAAGTTCGGCCTATGCCTTCGATGACTTCAACGAAGGCTGTGTGCGCCGCATGGCCTGAGGATTTGAAGGTCAGGTTGACAGGAAGTGAAGCAAGGCAAGGCAGGGAGTTTGGTTGTAACGCCCATAAATTGATGGCAAATTCAACTTGAAAATGGACATTTCTCATTACCTAACTTATAATCTCTCATCCTCGATAAAGTTCTGTGTATGAGCTCAGAATCATCCTCTCCTGTGACTTTTCACCATCATCCTGGCTGTCTAGGTTTTGTCGTCAACGTCATTCCTCGCTTCGGTATCCTTCCTCTCCTCAATATCACTACTCTCTTCAGTGCCGCTCCTATTTTTATCATCCCTACTGTCTTGAATATCCCTCGTTTCCACGACGACCTTCAGCCGCTGACTATCTTTCGGCTCCTCAATACCCTTCCTCTCGTGAATGTCCCTTCTCCATCCAACGTCCTTTCTCCTATCGATGTTTCTCACTTCCTTGATGTCCCTCGCCACCATGATATCCCACGTCTTCTCAATAACCTTCCGCCCCTCATTCTACTTCCTTTGCTTGATGTGGGAAACTTGTGGTTCACAGAACCATTGACATATTCGCAATTGCTCTTGATTGCGACATACTTTCGTCATGACCATTGATTAGACACTGGTTGTCCATCTTCGTTTTGAAGACAGTTGGCATGACTTAAGACCCTTATGGAATAAGTCGTAATGGTATGAGAACCCACACTTTGAGCTAGGTGATTTGGTAGTCACGACCTGCTTGTGCGAGGCGGTTATTATTGGAAGATTCGATAACTCAAGCTACTCAGCCAGTGCGATCAATTCCCTTTCCCTTCCTGTCAACATCGGTGGCTTTTAACAACTCCCGCAAACTTCCTTCAGCATGCGAAGCACTTCTCATTCTCTGGAAAGGAACGCGATAAGGCGCTGGGGAAGGCTTGGTCCACGGCAACCAGGAGGTGAGACTACCCAACACGGACTGGCTTCCTGGGCTGGGTAGTGTGGCAGCTCTTGACTCGTTGCGAATCAATGCTGGCTTGGAAGATATCAATGACTGGAGCGTGGGAGAATTGTACTCTGGCCCGAGTTCCGATACGGTTTCTAACATGGTTGCAGTTGAGGTCTGAGGTCGTGCTGGCTCACTGACCAATGATGTGGGAGAGAAGGCTTGTGAAGGCGTGTCGTTCTTGAAACCTTGTGCATTGTCGATAATTACCGCAGCAAACGACGCCGACTTGGACCGAACATGCTTCGCTGGTCTCTCCTGTGCTGGACCCGCTTCCTTTGTATCCTCTGCTTCGGCAGCCTTGGTCAATTGAAGCTCTTTCTTCACAGCTCTTCCACGAACCTCTTCAGCGAGAACTGCGGCAGGTTTCTTCTTCGACTTGTCTTCGTCGGAAGATCTGGAAGATGACATGATAGTCTCCAACGTACCGTATGCAGCAGACTTCGTTCTCCTCCTAGGCCCTCGTACCGCTTGGCGGGGTTGTTCATCGTCCGAAGGAATAGCTTGAAGTGTTGGCCCTGGTCCAGTGGGTTGAGGTCTAACTCCCAGACCGACATTGTGTGCAATTGGCTCTCCACGACCATGAGGCGGCATATGGACCTCGTACTGATTGCTGAGACTGTACTTGCTCCTGGCACAAATTTCTGCAATCCTCTCAAGATCTTCTGTCACTCCATGTCTTATCTCATCCATTATGCCCTTGAAAGAGAAGGCCTCGACCGGTGGGAGCTTCAATTCCATCTTTCCTGAAGTCATGGCAGACCACCTGTCGTCTCTCCTCACTGTGACAAGATCTCGTTGTTCAGAACGCGGTCGAGGGGTTCCAGAGTATGTTCGGACAATCACCGGCTGACTGAATGTGCTGTTACGTGCACCGGTTGACTTTGCATAGCGATGACGAGACCTTGTCGCACCATTCAGCTGCCGAAGGGCTGATATTCTGTGGGCTACAGTCGCCTCGTCGAGGATATGTTCTCCGCGAGCTGCCTCTTCAGACTCTACCAGGCTCGCACTCGAAGTATTCGCACTCCAGAGACTTGGCGGGAGGAAATGGAGGGGTAGTGAGTGTCGTCGGTGTGAATCTGGGGCAGATTGAGCAGTTTTGGCCTTGCTCAGGGTGGGGTGATTGAACGTTGGCAACGCCCTGGGCGTAGAGCCATTGAGAGTATGTTCCACTGCCATATTGTGGATCTAGATTGAGCGAAAAGACATTGTTTGTGATTCTGGAAGCAATTGCATGGCGGAGGGTGCGTGTTTCATTGCCAGTGCTCGAGATATTTTCTTCTGGAGGCGCGCAGATGCGAAGTGAAGTGTTCGACTCCCTGTTCGTTCCCCAGATTGATCTAGTCCGCCTTTGGTTAGGCTGAATTGAACTTCCCCTCCATCGCAACGTACGAGCTTATTTTTGTACATCTCGACATACAAACAACACCAAAGCCAATATACGACGCAAACATTCGCCATGGATCCGTCCTCGGGACGCGATAGAGACCCGAAGTCCTCTTCTTCCGACCCCGAACCCGAGAACCCGTTCGTCAAATTTCGCCGGACTGTTGATTCCCAGGTCAGCTCATTGCTCCAGGGAATCATCGGCCTCCCATCTGCCTTTTCGAAAAGATCCGGCGATGACAATAGATGGGCAGATATAGACGAGGATCTGCGGCGCCGCGATCAACAGCAGGCGAGGCAGGAAACGCTGAGAAAGCAATTGAGCGAGGCGGATTCTACAAAGTCTGAACCAGCCGATACCGAGGACGCCCAGCATACTTTGAAAGACTATCAGATGCAGGTGATGCTCTTGGAGCAGCAAAACAAGAAGAGATTGTCGATGGCGAGTGCAGAGCAGGAGATGATGGCGAGAGAGAAGCAGGAGCGATTGAGAGCGGAACATGCGGTGGACGAAGTAGAGATACCGGTCAAGAAGTCATACCAACAGCGGGCGCCGCAGACTCCAGATCAACTTCGCCCTTATTGGGGATCTTCAGATGGAAGCAAGCAGAATA
Organism: Phialocephala subalpina; assembly: GCA_900073065.1. Lineage (NCBI taxonomy): Eukaryota > Fungi > Ascomycota > Leotiomycetes > Helotiales > Mollisiaceae > Phialocephala > Phialocephala subalpina. Next base: position 32,471 of record FJOG01000008.1, on the reverse strand, counting down.
TTGAATCCGAGCAGCAGAACGACCCCAATGTCAAAGACTTACCGCTGTTCTCTCCCGTTACCTTGGAGCTCTTCGACCATCTCAAACAATTGAACTCCTCATTCTCTTTGCGGGACGCTACTCACGAGCCGTTGGAAGCGACACGCCACTTGACGCTCGGTTTTCTCCAGAAAAGTCCTCTCTACCGTGCGGATTATTCTCTCTTGCCTTACCTGTTATTCTCGCCGTACTCTCCGCTCAAGCTCTCTGCGGATGCTCGAGTACCAGATACACGCACGCGTGATCAATTCCCGTACTGTTCTGCGTTCGAAGATCTCATTCAAACATCAGAGGGTAGCAAAGTGGGCCATCAACGTGAGGACTTGATATTGTCGTCATGGACTCGGACGTCACCTTGGAAAGCGGGCCGGACTGTATATGATAACTGGACATGGATCACTAATCTGTACTTCCGTGGGTTACTGCAACAAAAGCAATCGGTGCCGTATACACCAGTAACATGGCTATCACCAATGTCGGCACTGGCTGCTACAATCATCGATGACCCCAACGCAGGCCCGGGGAGTGAGCTCGAGATGTTTGAGCATAAGTTTGGGCTAATGGGAGGAAGCTCCGCAGAACAGAAGCAATGGCACAAAGTATTCGATATTTTGTTCTCTGGACTTCCGGAATGGGATAGTCAAGGTTCAGGCTTGGAAGAGATGATCGAACAAGCCAGACGACGAGCAGAACTCGAATCTCGGCAAATTCGTGACGCCCAGGAGAGTCAAGTCCGGACCTATTCTAAAGAAGAAAAATCACAATCCACAGATGGGAGAGCCACCAAGAACGCATCTGATACTGAAAGAATAGTATCAACAAGCACCACCACAGAGAGAACAACACACGAAGACGGTACAGTAGAAACCTGCGTCACAGTCTGGAAGCAATATGGCGACGGTCGTGAAACGACCACTATGACACATCATACAGAAGACCCTGGTCGTGATGGGCCGGAATACGACTGGCGGGAAGTAGAGGAGAAGGAGGCCAACGAGGCCAAGAATGATGAGAAGAGCGAGAAGAAAGGTTGGTTCTGGAATTGAGATTGAGAACTTATATGAAAAATGATCTGGCGTAGGGATGGATAATGGGAATCTGGTGGGTCATTGGCGTATTGACGGGGGTTCAGAAGGCACACCTGGAGTATGCATCACAACTTAAATGAAATTTTCTGGAACTAATGCTGCATCTCTCAACCTTGTGATCCATTTATGCGTCCCCTTTCATTGCTTGCAGCCATCAAGTCAATATCTCTGCCCAGGAAGTTGCCCCTGAGAAGAATGGACATCTCGCAAGAAACCCCGACCTAAACTACCAACACGAAGCTATAAAATCTCCCCGCTACGTGCCCAAAACCCGGTCCCCTCCATCAAAACCGAACCCCTTCCCTCCACGCTAAGCTTCTGCCTTGGTTTACGCCTCATCTTCAAGTTCTACTCGGCTCAACCCAAGCCCAATTGCCCCTTCTTCCCCACACCCAATCAAATCCATATAGATCTAAATAGCAACATCCGCCCACGTGAGGTAGGGCCCCGACCCAGATAAGCCACGAAAATGCCAAGCAGATCGTTGCTTGTATACGAAGTACCAAGTTTCACATTGAACAAAAATAGAGTGAGAAAAAGAAGTAAAAAAGAAGAGAGAGAGAGAGAGAGACAGAACAAAATA
>FJOG01000008.1:2157-30397 GCA_900073065.1 Phialocephala subalpina | reverse complement strand
AGAGAGAGAGAGAGGAGACAGCAAATACGAGAGATGGATATTTCCGTATGTAGATATGAAGGGGGAATAAGGAGAGCTCTCGCTTAGCTGCAGAACTCTGGATTGGAGCCCCGCTGGACCCAATGATGTTCATTTAAAGTCCAGCTGGACGATGTGTGCTGTATCTACCATCTATATGTACAAGAATTGTAAGGCTGTCTCCCATCATATATACTTGTATGGGTTCATGATGCCATTCTGCGATGTGTTAGCAGGGAATTTTGGAGCTGAGGACATCAAACTTACCGGATCATAAAGGTTCTTGATCTGTTTCATCAAAGCAACCATCGTACCACTCCTGCTATACCCGATATAGTTCTTCTTCGCCAGCCCCAACCCATGCTCAGCACTGATACTGCCATTTCGTTTCGCGACCCATTCATAAACAAATGGTTCTAATTCCTTCTCGACCTTTTTATCGTACCGCTTTACGGCGACGTTGAGATGTAAATTCGAATCACCCATATGTCCATATCCCACTACACCAACCACTGGGCGTGCCTCGTCTTCTCCAATAAGTCCGGCGTCGGTAATCTTCTTTCGTGTATCTTCGACAAGATCATAGAGCTCGTTGATTGGTATCGACAGATCGTACTTGTACACACCGCCCCAATGTCCTAGACATTCTGGGATACCTTCTCTCCAGCCCCATAATGCCTTGACCTGTGTCTCGTCTTGGGCCACTACGCCGTCGAGCACGATCTCTTTCTCCATAACGTATTCGAGGAACTTCTCGAGCTTCTCGTTGTCGTGCTCACTGTTTGAGCCACTGGTTTCGATCAAGCAGTAGAAGGGATACTCGCTTTCTAATGGTCTCTTGTTTTTGGTGACATTGTGGACGAGGTCTTGCGAGAAGCTGTCCATGAGTTCGAAAGCGGAGAGAATCTCGGAGAGTTGTCCCTTCGCTTCCTTAAAAGCTTCTTGGACTTTCTCGTATGATTCGAGGCCGAAGAATGCAACGTTGATAGCGTTCGAACGTTGGGGACAGATGATCGAGACGCCGGTGATGATACCAATCGTACCTTCAGCGCCGATGAACAATTGCTTGAGGTCGTATCCGGTGTTGTTCTTCCGTAATTTGGATAGGTCGTCCACAATGGTTCCATCTGGCAATACTGCCTCAAGCCCAAGGACGTTTCCGTGTAAACTTCCATACCGTAATAGTCTCAATCCTCCAGCATTTGTGGCAACATTGCCTCCAATATGGCAAGACCCCTTCGCACCAAGATCCAATGGGAAGATATGCCCACGCTCTCCAAGATATCCATCCGCCACTTCCAAAATGCAACCAGCATCCACAACCAGTGTTCCAGAGACTTCATCAAAAGACCGAATCTGGTTCATTCGACTCATATTGATAACAATCTCATCAAAAACCGGCACCGACCCCCCAACCAATCCCGAATTCCCTCCTTGCGGCACCACAGCCAGCATATTATCATTGCAGTACTTCAGTACCTTACTAACCTCCTCCGTCGACCCAGGCTTCAGCACTAACTTTGTATGCCCCCTATATTTCCTCATCCAATCCCCATTGAACGGCTCAATGTCATCCGTAGCATCTTTCGTAACGCCATCAATCACCGCGGAATCTTTTCCTAATAGCTCCTTGAAATGCTTGACATGTTCTTCTGTGATCTCTGCGAATCTCGAGTCTCGTTTGATTTCTGGGTATGTTTCGGATGTGAATTTGACGATTTTAGAGGTCCCGGTTGTACCTTTTGCGACGCCTTCGCTGTCTTCGGTGCTGGCTGTACTTTGCCATCGGATTTGTGAGAGTGGGCGGAGGTGTTGTGGACGAATTGGTTGGGCAATTCGTGCTCTCCGCAGAGCGAGACTTATCCTTGAACGACTGGACATCATGAATTACTGTCGCCAGGATGGACAATGTTCTGGTGAAAAGTGAAGAAAAGAAACAGTCGACGAGGCGGGGTGTTGCCGAATTCGGTGACTTTGGAAAATTGTCAGCCTTGCGTGCTTTGCGGCTCGGATCTTAAAGCGGCAAGGTTTTTGGAGCTCGCGACTTCGTACGCGCGATGCAGCCTGCTGGAAGCTTCAGAAACGACCAACCTCCAAAGCAACGAAACCACCATCTCCTCAGTTCTTTTCGATCCTTTAGAAGCTGCACTTCTGCCTCCATAATACGAAAAACCATACATCATGGCTTCAGGATATGATAGAGCTCTTTCAGGTAAGCTGGTTCCATTGTCAACAGCTCTGGTGATCCTTGCTAATTGTCTGCAGTCTTCAGGTACATTATCACCACAGATTACGCTTTAAGAGACATCTGACAATCAATCCTAGTCCCGATGGACATGTGTTCCAGGTCGAATATGCGCTGGAGGCTGTGAAGAGAGGTACGGAAGACAAACAAGGGTCGGTCAACAACAGCTAAAGTCTCTCAGGTACATGTGCGGTTGGAGTCAAGGGTAGCGATATCGTGGTATTGGGATGTGAAAAGAGATCCGCCATGAAGCTACAAGATACCCGAATTACGCCCTCGAAGATTGGTCTCGTCGATACCCACGTCTGCCTCGCCTTTGCTGGACTGAACGCCGATGCACGAATCCTAGTCGACAAGGCCAGATTAGAAGCTCAATCCCACCGTCTGACCGTCGAAGATCCCGTCACGATCGAATACATCACGAAATACGTCGCAGGTGTTCAGCAGAGATATACGCAGAGTGGTGGTGTTAGACCATTTGGAATTAGCACATTGATCGTTGGATTCGACCCCAATGACAAGACCCCAAGACTGTACCAGACTGAGCCATCTGGAATCTACTCGGCATGGTAAGGAGATCCAGGCTGTGAGGCGTGCTGAGCTTACAAATTTTCAGGAAGGCAAATGCTATTGGTCGATCAAGCAAGACAGTCCGCGAATTCCTCGAGCGAAACCACAAGGATGATATGGATAGAGAGGCTACGATCAAGTTGACCATCAAGTCATTACTGGAGGTTGTACAGACGGGAGCAAAGAATATCGAGATTGCTATCATGGCACCAGGGAAGCTGCTCGAGATGTTGCCACTGGAGGATATCGAGGCTTATGTTAAGAGCATTGAGCAGGAGAAGGTTGAGGAGGCAGCTAAGAAGAAGGGTGGACGATCTGGTACTGGTAACACAACCTTGCCAAGCAGAGCAGGAGCTTCGGACGAGTAGAGGAAAGGCTGCTTCGTTGATTTTGCATCATCTCATAGAGCCTCTGTACAGTAGCAATGAGCGACGAAAAACGATCTTTGGCCGCATGCACTTTTCTCCAATGCCCGTCTGTCTCGAAACCTGGACCATTGCTTCACCGTCCTGCTCCCAGAACATCATCACATCTTGTCCTTCGTAAATCATAAACTCCCCACGAGATCTATGCCGCTAAATAGATCCCAAGTACGCCTAGCAATTCCCAATAACACACCTTAACCCAACTTATTTGGCGCCTCCTTAACATCAAAGATCGTCCTCGTCTCCTCCCCTCTAATCCTCTCATCTTTAATCATCCTATTATCCACCCTCGCATCCTCTCCCTCAAATTGCAATATAGGTTTCGCTGTCTTGGCTTCGATCACAAAGTGATTATCGCAGTGCGGGCAGTATTCGTCGCTCTCTTCAAAGGTTTCGGAGTCCTTTCGGAAGGCTTTCTTGCATTTCTTGCAGGCGAATACCATCTCAGTCCTTTTGAGGAGGGGGTGGTCTTCGGTTTCGAGGTGGCATTCTGCGCAGTCGAACCACTTCCTGCCTGGAGAGTATTGAGTGAGATACTTGTTAAGGTTTGTTGTAGACTTACAGCAGGGAGATCGGATGGAGACCTGTGCGTTGAGAATGTGTTTGCTGTGATGTACTTAGCTTTGCTCGAGTCCATGAGGCATAACTCTTACCACATGTTGGCAAGCCCTTCTACCCCGCAAAAAACACGTCTGTGAGGGTCTTCTGGCTGTCTGGCTTGCTTTCTCGACTTCTTGGATTTCGTCCAAAATATTTCACGCGACTCGGCTTTGGTCAACGCGGCTGACCAATCCAGACTAGCGCCTGATGACTCTATCAGCCTTGTGCATATCTTCGCCTCAACTTCCAACTCTTCTTCTTTGTTCCCCATCACCGCATCATCTGCTGGCAGACCGTCAAGATGCCGGCCAAAAGAAAAGCTTCATCAAGTATGAGCTTTCCTTGCTTTGCTCACCAAACTAATGATCACTAACATTCTTCACAGACGTCAAGGGCGACACCAAGGCTGGCAGAGGCTCAATCGCCTCAACCCCAGGCCCAGGTACCCCTCGAAGCATCGGCAGCAGCGATGAGTACGAGTCCGAAGAAACCGAGCCCGAATCAGAGACGGTAAAGAATGTCAAGGCAAACCTTACGGTCGGGAAATACCAAGCGAAGAAGCAGAGCGCAGTGCAAGGAAGGGATTCTGCGAGCCATTGGTTTGGCAACAACGATTTCTCTTACCTGTCGCTCAAGCCGGATCATGAGAATCGGCCTTTATGGATAGATCCGCAGAAGGGAAGGATTATTCTTGAGAGCTTCTCGCCGTTGGCTTCGCAGGCGCAGGACTTCTTAACTACGGTTGCTGAACCGCAATCTCGACCACAGTTTCTGCACGAATACTCCTTGACGCCACACAGTTTGTATGCAGCCGTCTCTGTTGGATTGGATCCGAGAGATATTATTGGGGTCTTGGATCGATTATCGAAAGTCCCAGTGCCGGACAGTATTCGAGAATTCATCACTGGTTGTACGCACAGCTATGGTAAGGTGAAGCTGGTGCTGAAGCACACAAAGCACTACATCGAAAGCTCCGATCCAGAAATGTTGCAGCGCCTATTGAGAGATGAGATCATTGGTCCTCTCAGAGTCCAGGGGACAGAGGATATCACTACAACTGCAGCACCAAAGATGGGCGCGTTGGTCATTCCTGGTACCAAAAATGCAGCTGGTGTGCAGCAAGCAACAGCTGGGGACAAACCAAAGGTGCAAGAAGACGAAAATGCCAATGAACCGGACATATATGCGACCCTTAACGAAGACGATGACGACGACGATGTGGAAGACGCTGTCCATGCTTTCCAGATTGCCGATGATGCTGTCGAAACCATCCAGAAACGATGCTTGGAGCTAGGATTGCCTGTCCTTGAGGAATATGACTTCCGAAATGACGATGCCAACGCAAATCTCGAAATCGACTTAAAGCCTGCTGCACAGATCAGACATTACCAAGAGAAGAGCTTGAGTAAGATGTTTGGTAACGGCAGAGCAAAGAGTGGTCTCATCGTTCTTCCTTGTGGAGCCGGTAAGACCTTGGTAGGGATTACTGCTGCTTGCACAATCAAGAAGGGTGTGATCATTCTTTGCACTAGTTCGATGTCCGTTGTTCAGTGGCGGCAGGAGTTCCTCAAGTGGTCGAATATCAACCCCAATGATATCGCCGTCTTTACTTCCGATAATAAGGAAAAGTTCACTGGCAATACCGGTATCATCGTTACGACCTACAACATGGTTGCGCAAAAGGGCAAGCGATCCTATGACTCCCAAAAGATGATGGATTTCTTGACTTCGCGAGAATGGGGTCTTATGATTCTGGATGAGGTTCACGTTGCACCTGCTCATATGTTCAGAAGAGTCACGTCTATCATCAAGACTCACTCGAAACTGGGACTGACTGCGACACTGCTTCGTGAGGATGACAAGATCAGCGATCTCAACTTCTTGATTGGTCCTAAGCTATATGAAGCCAACTGGATGGAGTTGGCCGAGCAAGGACACATTGCAAGAGTTCAATGTGCTGAGGTTTGGTGTCCTATGACGACCGAATTCTATACGGAGTATCTTACGAAGGACAGCCGGCAAAGATCTTTACTCTGGATCATGAATCCTCGAAAATTTCAAGCGTGTCAATTTCTCATCGACTACCACGAGAAGCGTGGCGACAAAATCATCGTGTTCTCAGATAACGTCTATGCGCTCCAGATGTATGCTCAGAAGCTTGGGAAAGTATTCATCTACGGTGAGACGAGCAATGCGGAACGACTTCGAATTCTTGAGAATTTCCAGCATAACGAGAACATCAACACCCTCTTTCTTTCCAAGATCGGCGATACCTCTCTCGATTTACCCGAAGCCACATGCCTCATCCAGATATCTTCACATTTCGGATCTCGTCGTCAGGAAGCCCAAAGATTAGGTCGTATCCTCCGAGCCAAGCGTAGGAACGACGAAGGTTTCAACGCCTTCTTCTACTCCCTCGTCTCCAAAGACACAACCGAGATGGTCTACTCCTCTAAACGCCAAGCCTTCCTAGTCGACCAAGGCTACGCATTCAAAGTCATCACCCATCTCCAAGGCATCGAGTCCCTCCCCGACCTAGCATTCACCACCCCGGTCGAGCGCCGAGAACTCCTCCAGCACGTCATGATCCACCTCGAAACCGACATCTCCAATGACTACGAGAATACTGATGATCTGTTCCATCGTGTAGATAGAGATGGTACTGGTTCGAAGAGTCTGATGAAGAAGAAGAAGGGCGCGAGAAGAACGGCTGGTACGCTTAGTGATTTGGCGGGTGGTCAGGATATGGCGTATATGGAGCAGAATAGGAGTCGGAACAAGGACTTGAAGAAGAAGAAGGGGGAGAGTAGTGCGTTCTTTAAGAAGTTGCATAGGGAACAGGCGAAGAAGAGAGATGCTTGGAAGAATGATGAGTGATTCTAGCATTTAACGGCGTTGGGTAAGATGGTGGGTTGGGACATTGCTGGCGCTTGGGGTAGGAATTGTATGATAAGAGTATGATAGATTGGCAAGGAAGACTTTGCGATTGATTTCACCATATTATGTACCTGTCCGATGAATCATGATTGGGACGTCTGCTAAATTCACTTCTTGTAGATTGCTTGCGGCTTGCTAAGTGGCTGGCTAAATCAGTGGGATAGAGCAGGAAGCACTTCAGTGTCCAAGGCCGAGTTTCTGGTGTTGAAAGTCCCTTCTCGTCTTGGAGAATGATTGCAATTATTCACTGACCTCCTTGCCTTGAGCTTGCATTGTTGTTCATTGCCTTGTCCGTGTTCCGGTGTTTGTTATGGGCCGCGCCGGAGATCTTTAGCCTCTCCGAACGGCCAGCCCTGTCAGACCAGAGGTACAGGGGAAAGCTCGATGCTTTCCGATCGTCGGCATATTCATTGCAAGATGCTTCATTCATGATATTTCAGAGAGTCTGCTTTTTGGCTGTGTGAGTTGCACGATTGGAGATACTCGTCGGCCCAGAGGCTAAATTTACGAGGGGTTAAAACAATTCCATAGCCTACGAGTAGTCTCGCCTCCGTTAGAGTGATCCAGCAGAGGAAACAGCTGGAGATCCCTACTTGTGATCTACTAAAATCACCCAAAGACAAACAGGGCTTCTCTCGGGTATCAAGGCTTTAAGTCTCACTCATGTCTTGTCGTGGATGAGATTGGTCTTGCTCACAGTCTCTGCGAAATAGAAACGGCTCTCAAGGCACGAGAAGTAACCGTTGCACATTTATAGTATGCGATAGGGAACAGAGCTACTTGGCTCAGATTTCTGTTTGCAAATTGCAGGTTTCTAGATTTTCACTGGGGTATTCAGTCTTGTGATACAACACTCTGAATGAAGTGTTGATCTCGATGCTCGCGCTGGGACAAAGAGAAGTGGCGCACATAATTGCTTTTGGGTGTTGGATCTTTCTATTCTCTTCTACTCTAACGTCTTCTCTTGTCCCGCCACGGCTGACGATCCTCCTTGTCGTAGGCCCGAATCACTGTTCTCCCCTCATATCTTTTGCGCATCTTCGGCGTCTTGAAATCCCTTGACACTGATTTATTCACTCTTGGTCCCTCCCCCTACCACCTAACGAACTGGTAGTCTGCTTGACTCAACAGACCTTCCTCTCTCATGTATTCAACTACGAAGAAGTCCGGCCGTATATTCTCGTACTTCATTCCATTCTCGAAATGAGACAGGCTGTGTCGGATCCAGTCCTTGTACTTATTCGGAGGGAAAATCACCTCGCATCCTATGAAGGAGAGTTTGCATGGAAGATGCGAGGCGTTTCCTTGAATTCTCACATGCCGAAAGGCTCCAACTTCTTCCTGGGCAGTCTCCCGCCTCGGCAAAGCCCTTGAACCTCTCAACGCGGCCGCTGATGTCGATGAATTTCTGTTGCCATTGCTGTCATGGTGTTCGAGAGTGCGTGGAGTTGTCACGTTGCTTGAGTTGCCCCAGCGCCAGGGTATTGAGCCGTTTTCTTCGACTACCCCTCTGTACTTTAAACCACAAACTAGACTGGATGCTTTTATCAGCCGTTACTAATTGAGGAAATCAGGGTTTATACCAATCAATTTCAGAGTCTCCGTCGAAAGGGAAACTCCCCGGGCTAGGGTTTTTGCATTTCGGACATTTGTTGTTCAAAGACCTATGGAGGATAATACTCATCACAACCCGCTGTCCAGGAAAGAAGCAGAGTTCCCAATCAGCTTTCAAATCGACATCCCGCTTAGTAGCAACATCCTGGATAGCAAAATCGCCTCGAGCAACCTTTTCTTCTCCACTTCCATATTTCCTGAAGTTGATCTGCAACACAGACACAAGAGCCTGTTGAAATCAGTGACGAGTTCTTAGGTGATATCATACTTCCTACCTCGGCAGATCGTACAAACTCTAGATGGAATGGGCTCGCTTTACCCAATGCATCTATCATGTACACAGGCTGTTGACGCTCAACTTGGCCAGGAATCGTTGTGATAAATTGGTGGATTTGCACGACCATTTGAAAGACTTTGACGTTTGTACGACTATGCACACATCAGTCAGAGTCTTGCTATTTGACAGAGTTTGGAACTCACAGCACGGACGAAGTAATGTCAAGTACCTGCTTTCCTTGACTCAATACAAGTGTGAGCCGTTGCATACAGTCAAAATACCCAGCTTGCAATCTTCCAGCAAGGGTCTTCTGCTGCTGTTCTTGTCGCTTGTCTTGAAGATCTGCCTTGCTCCTAAGGATCGACTCTGTTACTTCAATCGGTCTAACTTGGTACTGGGCACTTACATCTGCACCGTTGTGAGCAAAAGCTGAATAGATTCAGTATGCCCCACCAAATCCGCATTAAATTTCGCCAAATCGTCCTTTTTGCAAACAGCCCATTTGATCTTCATCCACCTATCCCGCACCTTTGAACCTGAGCTACTACCTGTCAAAGCAGGTTGATATCTCTTTGCATCCTCCCAGAAATTATCTATGGTTCTCCGACACTGCGCAGCCGCCTGACGGAGCGCGATCACTTCCGCGTATTGGCTTTCCTCGAACTCGAGTTCCTTCACATGGATCAAGGCAGTTTCCAGGCTCAAAAGCTGCCCTACAAGCTCCCGGTAGTCGCTCCCAGCCTGACCGCTAGAGCGCAAGGCATCGATCACTGTCCCCACGAGCTCGATAGCGGCGATGAAGTCGCCGACTGAAAAGCCGAAACCTACTGACATATTTCTCTCTTTCTTATGCTCGAACCCATTTTGTTGATGGGCTTGACTGAATTGTTGATGAAAAGAGAAGTGAGAGGAAGATTTGTTGTAGATGGCGAGGCTGAGCTCAAGGTGTTGGCTATCTCGTGGCTTGCATGCAGCCGAGGCGAATCAACAAGGCATTCCTGCTGGCGTCCCAAGCTGGATTCTGGAAGTATGCAGTTAGTATCAAACTCACCGCAGCTATTTAACGTGCTGTATTTCTCTTGAAAGCTCTCACCTTTTCGTTCAAAATTTGTTTTTCCATCTCTCTTGAATGAAATATGAAAATCTTTTGCTCACGTAAAGCATACACATAATTAGTTGTACCAGGTCCAATCTCCAATTGATTACAGCACTTTGCGCTTTAAAGCTGCAAACCTACCAGACTGACAAGAGCTTCATCTGGCTGAGCCGTTCGCTCCTGCTCAGTACTGAACTTGGCATTTAACGTGGCGAATTCTGCGATCGTTTTGTCACATTGAAACTCGGGTTCTTCTATCGGAGCTGCAACCGGAAGCCCAAATGCTTATCTTCCGATCCGTTGTATAGATCTCGCTGAATACTTTCTCGTATTGAGTGTCTGCTTCTATTGTGCATCGCTTGCTAGAAGCGGTGTTCCGCTGACGTATAATCTAATGCTCTCGCTGCAAGGGGGGGGGTCTTGCTCCCCATGTATGTCCAGCGGTTCTGGAAATAGATTATTAGAGTGAGTAGGGGTCAAAAACGTAATGCTGTCGGGATTTGTTTGGTGGGTGGATTGGAGGAATGCGTGGTACAAATTGCGCGAGGAACTCATTGTCTAGGGCTGTGCTAGTTCCCTCATCTATGTTGATGGGAAGAGCAAGTATGACTACGGGTTGATATTGTATGAACACCAAATGAGCGACCCATCCCTAGTATTTGCATTCATTCTTGTTCTTGGGGTTCTGGCTACTGACTAGGTTGGGATCAGCCCCCAACTATTGGCTCCCTGGTATGTCCAATCTATAGATCTAGCGGCATCTCTCGCAGTGAAGTTGCTACCGTCAGCGAGGGTGTGGAATCCAGCATCGGGGTATGCGAGCACAACCACACTAGCTGAGAGAGCAATGATGAAAGAACCCAACATTGACTCAGTCACGTGGGTACACTTGATCTGCTTTCCTCCCATAATTCGCGGTCCTCGCCTTTTCGTCCCATTTTCCCTTGAAGCTAGCGGCTCTTCATTGCGAGGTCGCGTTGGCGTGCTTGCCCTCGAGTCTTCTTTCCAGTTTTGTTCGCGCTTTCCCTTTCGGGTGCCTTCTCAACTTCGACACAACCTTGAAAAATCTAACAAGGCGCCCTACAACTCCAAACGTCTGCGGTTCAATCCTTCCCCATCAAGATCCTCGAAGATCTTTGAATGCCTACGTGCTTCAACCCGATTCAAACAAATAGACGCGCTAAAAGTTCTGCAATGTCGACAAATGCGCAAGATGATGTCAAAGCCATGGAGAGTCCTGATACCGCAATCGCGGAGAATTTGTGAGTTTTCTTGCGTGCATACCTGGATTGTTGCTAACCAGATGCCAGGTCTTCAACTTCTGATACTCCTATCAACGCCTTGAATGATGCGGTTCAAGGATTGCAACTCGGCGCCGCGTCACCTTCGGCTCTTGTCAACGATGCCAATGATGTCAATGATGCCGACGATATCATCGAAGCCAACGACGGCCCGACCTTCCGCCTCTTTTCGAAGCTTGTACCGGAGCTGCGCCTCAAGATATGGGAAGCTGCGCGCCCGGTAGCCCGTATCGTCAGAATCACCAAGAGAAAGCAACCAGGACTACCAGTCGTCTACTCCCCAGCCAAAGTCCCAGCCCTTCTTCATGCTTGTTCCGAGTCTCGCCAGGTCGCATTAAGATGGTACGAGCTTGCGTTCCAGACTCGACAAGATCTCTCGTCTATCATATATCTCGACCATTCCTGCGACGTCCCATACTTCTCTTGCGAAACATGCAATGGAGATCTCTGCAGCGGCTCCGAACGCAGCCGGCGTCAATGTGGATTAATGTTCATGGCCTCTCCCACAGACCGTCTGCTCAAGACTATTATCTTCGAGTATAATATGCCAGGTGGTACTCACCATGTCTCTCATCTATGGTAATTCAAGTCATTCGCGGATGAGGTGGTGATTGTTGAGGGCAAGCATGGTCTTGGGACTCGCTCAGAAGCAGGTCTATCTAGTGTTAGGCTCGGCAGACAAGTCTACGCCTGGCAGGAGCCTGATGAGAATGTTATGAATGCCTATATTCGATTCACTGACATGACTCGATATTTTGGCGCGTCCCACCCTAGCGGCAAAGTCTTCAAGAATGTCCTGGCTATCGAACTCGGAGATACTGCTGAGGCTGGCGATGCAACACAAAGACCTTCAGAGGAGTAGCAGGTCTTGCCGTTACTCTTGATCTTGCACCCTTACAACCGCGCACATATGCGATTGGCTCTCAATACATGGCAGGCCGCAAACAATAGCAGATGGCAGCAGGTAGCGAAGGGAACTATCGTGTTTTATGGACAGAGCTCTCGGTAGACATCCGCATTGCATTTAGCAACCCTCACGTTCTACATAGCTGGAGGATCTTATCAGTTGCGGAGCGGTTGGAGGCAAAATGTATGGTATTGATGTCAAATCTGTCTGTCTAGCTAAGTGGAAATGTCTGCTTGATATAGTGCTCTTGCTGGAACATCGGACTTAGGCCAAACCGCCTAGTGAAACGATGCGTAACTGATGATGCGGCTTCATGCCAACATGCTACAATTTCCCCATCGCATTGAGACCATCGTCACAGATTACGAGTCCTCAACTGACAGATCTTCTCCTTTTCTAGCCTCCGGAAGCTGTTGAAAGGTAACTGTGTAATTAGACGCGAGGAGAAACTTCTTTCGCTCAACTCAACTATGATATATCTCTGCCGTGCAAAATGTCGCCATTCATCAGTTGAAATAATTTCTTCGTGATATCAAACCCCTGTTCGAAATTGCCGAGGTTTGAAAAGGGGGTTGGATCTACCTGCTTACTGGTACCCATGTTCGTAATCGGCCCATTGTGGGCTAAAACTGGAGTTCTGGTCCCTCATGGATTTTTGTACGCCCTGTGCCCCTTGTTTGACATCCTTGGAATGGATAAATAGTACTAATTAGCCTCCGACTAATCCTCGCCTCTTCATGTTAGTCCAATCAACACCAACACCTTCGGCTCGACCCCATCCCAACGTCGGAAACCGAATTCATTGTGCTTATCTCGACACCCGATAGTTCCCTATGCCTCCACTAACAAGCGGCAATTGAATGAGCGGAAATAACTGTGACGGGGCATATGCTCTATAAAAGACGCAAGTCTGTCAGTTCTTCTCGGTTTTGAGGTGATCCCAGGCATTCCAGCAGTCTGACTTTGAACCATTTTTGACATTGCGACTTCTTTATTACTATGCCACTATACGACATTGAACACGTCATTCCGCTGACGGATGAACAGCAACTAGCGCTTGCTAATGGCCTCACCAAAGCCCACACGGATAGATTTCACACCCCGACTTATTTTATCAACGTACGCTTCACCGATGTTAGCGATATGAAGGTTTTTCGTAGTGGAAGGCTAGTTAAGTACAATCGTGCCATCCTACGAACACGCCAATCCGAGAACCGCACATCCGAAGTCCTCAACCAACACTGTAAAGCAGTTATTGAGTGCTGGGAGAAAACCATAGGCTCTGGGCCGCAAAATGGTATCCATGCCGTCTGGATCTTGGGTGCCCTATCAGCTGGCATGGAGGCAGGATTTCCAAGGCCACTGGTTCGTATATCCCTTACAGGTATTATAATTTAACGATAATAATGTGTTTGAAGGTCGGTGAGGAGCATGAATGGTTGGTTAAGCATAAGGCAGAGTTTCAAAGACTCGCGGATCAGGGAAATCAAGACTTCGTTGGTCTCATAAGGGAACTTTCAGAACGCGAAGACTTCAAAGACATCTGAGGCTGTTAATATATTGTATCGCTCATTATAGAGCTATATTACCAGGACATACTACAATGAACTATAGCTGCAAATATTACAAGTAGCTTATATGATTGCTTGCGCACTCTCTCGGGCCAGTCTTGAAACGCTAATATTACTCAAGTTCTGACTTGGGATCATGACTTCAGGGAATGATCCAAGGAGCTGCACTCGATTGTGTAATTGCGTCTGCTTTATGGCCAATGTGATTTATGACAAAGCCCGCAGATTGTTTTGGCCGTTATTTTGTCAATTATACCCTGTTCTAATGGGTACACTCGGGCCTGCGCCAATAGGGGGTTCCTCATCCGTCGTCATGCGCTGCTGTAAACCCGCAGGCGGCCGTAAAACCCGCAGGCGGCCGTTAACCCGCAGGCGGCCGTTAACACGGAAGCGGCCGTAAGGGACCCGAAGACGGCCGCCGTACTGGCTCAGGAGAATGCAGCGACCGCGAACTTGAAGGGCGGCTTACACTCGGAGGTAGCCGGGGCTGGAGTGGACAAAGCCGGTCTCAGAGCCGGAAACTTTATGTCCACTCTTAACTGGTGCGTGATCGACCAATGATTTATGTCTTCGCTATAACCTTATATATATACAATACGTGGTTGTATTACCATGCTAAAATAGAAGTTATCAAGTAGGTTCATCAATTATAGCAATATAGAATATTGAATGTTGAATACGTATTAGTGCATCTATAATGATACGCACCCCTAGCACAATAATCACCACCCATCGTATCATCATTATAAAGCAAACCCCATAATCAAGATCAGATGTGTAATCAATACCTTCTTCTTTTGATAGGATATAAGAAAGCCTCTACGACACGCCGGGAGCATAAAGTCTTCATTTCTTTCGGTCATCAATCTCAACAGCCCCCTAATCCCCATCAGCTATTTGAGTTAAGCATCAGCCATGGCATCAAAACTCCGGGTATTGATGGTCCTCTCATCGGCCACAAAATTCACGATGACCGGCAAGCCAACAGGATGGTACCTTCGTAAGCCTCCACCCGTATCAAAAGGGGATTAAGAATTATCTGACTCGAAATTTTAGCGGAATTTGCACACCCATATACGGTCCTGAGTGAAATTGCCGATATTACAGTCGTCTCGCCGAAGGGTGGTCACTCTCAAGTGGACCCAGGCTCCGTCAATAACACGGCCTCAACCGATACAGTCTCTCACTCCTTCCTACGAGACAGAGAGGAAATATGGACGAACACTGGCAAGATCAGCGATTTTGTTGGAAAAGAGAAGGATTTCGACGCCCTCTGCTGCCCTGGAGGCCACGCACGTATGTCACATGTCGCGGCGGTTTATCGTGGTAGCAGATTGGCTGATTATTATTCTAGCATTGTTTGACCTAGCTGAGGATAACGATCTGAAGAGTCTGATTAGAGATGTTTATGAGGCTGGCAAGGTCGTTGCAGCAATTTGCCACGGTGTAATTGTGTTCAAGGACGTCAAGCTCTCGAATGGCGAATACCTGGTTGCAAATTCAGCTGTTACGGGGTTCAGCAATGAAGAAGAGGATAAGGCCGGGTTGACTGATGTATGCCCAGTACTTGTCGAGACAGAGTTGGTCAAGATGGGAGCGATATTCGAGAAGTCGGAAGTCGCGTTCAAGGCACATGTCACTGTTGCGCATGGTGGTCGTCTGATCACTGGACAGAACCCAGCTAGTGCACCGGGTTTTGCTGAGGCAATCAAGAATTCTCTCCTCAAGGCTTCAAATGCCAAGACAGAGCTCAAAAGATCCGATATAGGCGACTATGATTAATCCAAATTGCAATTCAGATATGATAGTACTAGGATAAAAGACCAATTAGGCTTTTACTTCGTATATAAATTTAAAATATTTCCTTATTATTATTTGATATATTTGAAGCTCGTATATATAATAATCGCCAAGTAATATATATATTATATAAATTTATTTAATATAATAATACAAGGAAACAAATAAATATAATAAATTCTAAAATATTATAATTTTATTCCTCGTTCAAGTAAAGTTTAATATAATTCGTATTTCGTAAATACTTTTTACTTTTTCTTGTTTTTATATTTTAATATTTTATTTTCTAAACTTTATAAAAATACTTTTACAAAGGATTAATTTTTTTATTTAATAATATATTTTTAAATTATAAATTTTCAAATTATATTAATATTAATTAATATTTAAAATAAATTATTTAAAGAAATATTTTTATACTTTAATATATTTTATTAAAATTTTATATTAAAAAATATTTTATAAAATTTTATAATATATTTATATATAAAAACTTTTAATTAATAAAATAATTTATATAATTAAATTTAAATTAATTTTTTTTAATTAAAATTAATATAATTAATTATATAAATATTTTATATATAAATTTATCGTAAAACTTTATAAAAGAATAAATATAATATAAATTTATAAAATAATAATTAAAATATTATTATTTTAATTTTTTTCGATTAATTAAATCGCAAATTAGAAATATTTTTATTTTATATTTTATAAATTATAAAGAATTAATTTAATATATATAATATAAAATTTAATTTAAAAATGAATAAATCAAGATAATTTCTTTTAAAATATTTTAATTTTTAAATTCGAAATTCGAAATAAATTTTAAATTTTAATTTATTTGAATTTTTATATTTGAATTATATAATTTTTAATAAATAAAAATTTAATATTATATTAAATAATAAAATAAAATATATAATTATTATATATAATATTTTAATATTAAAAATTTTAATTTTAATTTTTAAAATTTAAAATATAAATTTCTTATATAATATTTAAAAAAAAAAAAGGTTATTTTTATATATTAAATAATTAAATCTCGAAATTCGAAATTCGAAATTTTAATTTATATATAATTCAATACATTTTTTTCTTTTTAAAAGAATTTTATTTTAATAAATAAACTAATAAATTATTGTTTTTATTTTTTTATTTTAATATATATATTTTTTTATAAATTTTATAAAGAATTATAAAATCTTTTATTTATAATATATTTTTAATTTAAAATTATTAAAGAATATAAAAATAATAAAATTTAAAGAAAATAAAACTTATAATAAAATAAAAATCTTTTGGTATAATAATTAATTTCAAACTTTTAAATATTTTATTAATTATAATATTCCAAAGGAATTTTTCTTAGAATTCTTAATTTATATTTATTAAAAAGAATTCCATTGGAATTTCTTTTAATAATTATATAATTATAAAATAATAAAACGAATAAAATTTTAATATAATAATTTTTAAAATTTATAATATAATAATTTTATATTATAATAATATTAAAAATAAAAAATAAAAAATTAATTAATTTTATTAAATTAAATATTATAATAAACGAAAAAGATTTTTTTTTTTTAAAAAAGAATTAAATAAATATATTATATAATTGGATTTGATAGTAATCTCATTTAGCGTTAACAAGTGCTACTTATATTAGCAAACTAAATAAATAGAGCTCGGGGTTTATTCGCGCCCAACTAATGTGCGCCCCACCTTATTCGTAATCACGGCCGATATTCTATAAGTACTGCCGCAGTCGCCGCCACGGCCGTGGGTCCGAAAGATCCGCAAGCAGGCGCCCATGCGGGAAGACGCCAAAGCACACACGAGGGCACACACGAGGCATCGTCGAGAAGATGCTTGCTCCATTTGCTTGCGGCAGATGCAAGCAGAGGAAGGGTAAATGTGACAAAGCTCTGCCACAATGCGGACATTGTCGAAGGTCTGTCTGCCTGCTCCCGTCGCCGTGTACGTGCAACTGAAGGCTCACACTCAACAGAAACGGCGGACTGTGCGAGTACCCAAGTGCCTCTCAGTCATCCACTGCGCACAGCTCCTTGACTGCCCTCCACACCCAGCAGCAAGTTGTGCAGCAATCCTTCCCACCCGCCTTCTTTCTAGATATGGATATCTTCCGTCAGGCCCAATTAGAGCTTCCGCGGCCCGGCCTAACAGTTCCATTGTATGTTAGCGACCTCCTTGGTGGGGATGGCAAGGTACGGGAGATGGCCATAACCTTCTTTAGCACTATCCATCCTTGGATGCCATTTATATCAAAGACTTGGGCCTACAAGCACCTCCTTAGTCCTCTATCTCCAGTCCACGCGGATTCTGCACTGCTCCTCCTTTCGATTCAATTAATCAATTGGATACCGTCGGCATCTGCAAACCCTAAGACCCCTATGTATACAGCAGCAAAGCAGTTTTTCTTCGAATTAGAGACCGCTGGCAGCTTTAGCATTAGAGTTGTACAAGCAGGGCTTCTGATACTGCTTTACGAGCTTGGGCACTGCATTTATCCGTCCGCGTACATGTCTGTTGGCACATGCGCTAGACAAGCAGTAGCACTGGGGTTTGACAAGGACATAAAACAAGGTAACACCACGGGACTTTCATGGGATAAAGTAGAGGAGAGAAGGAGGGTCTGGTGGGCGATTGTGATCCTTGACCGGTACGCACTTCAATTGTCGATTGCTAAGTGGCTTACATCCCATCTATACATTTATCGAAGGGGTGATTTGGAAAGCTGACATGTTCCTAAGGTTCATGAACTTGGGGAATCCACCGCGTATGTTAGCTACTACTGACCCAGGAACTGGTGACATTCTGCCAGCTGATGACACGCCATGGGAGCGAGGGGTAGGTATTAGGCTCCGCGTTAATATTTCGCAATCTGATGGATTATTCAGCTTTTACCATCGAGCGAACCTTCGACCATAGGTTCTCAATCGCAACTGAAAATGGGACGATTTGCACGATTCGCTCAGGCAACATATCTTTTAGGACAAGTTTTCAGACATGTCTCTGATCAGCCAAGGGACGATGCTTTCTACGAACAAGAGGCCGCACAATTGAATCGCACTCTTCATGCTCTCATCCACCTCTCTCAATCTGAAGCAGAGACGAGAAGACTTGAATTCTGCACACAGACAGCAGTGTGCTACTGGTAAGAGAGACGTAACGTATTTCCTTTCAAGTGTACTCATGAGAAGTAGCGCACTTTTGATACTCGAGGCGCCGGTTGGCGGTCAGCTTGGTGATTATCCAACAATTGAACCTGATGTGATCTCAAGAGAGTCGGCCCGGATGTCTCAAAACTTCCTGCCAGGTGGCTCCATCCCTTTAGCAGAGGTCTCGCCATTTATATTACATTTGTTATACCAAGGTTGCATCATCCTGTCCAGTTCATCGCGAGAGCTTAGAGCGGAGGATACCAATTCACTAATCCTTTTGCAAGAGGCCTTAAAGGTACTAACTCAGAGGTGGCTTGCATCAGGTAGGATATTATCTCCTATCTATAATGTCCCTTCTCTGAATGACATGGTATTAGAAGCATATTTAAATATACTAGCTGCTCGTAAAGCTATGTTGGAAATCTAAAGATTTTATACAAAGTTGGAGTGTTTGTTATCTACGGCTTTAGTTAAAGCAGTTACTTATTAGTTATACCTAATACCAACTTTATACGAGGCCAGAATTGTAGACCAAAAGTAATATAAAACATGAGTTTGATAACCTTTTAAGCCTTTATTAAGGCATGAGGGTCGTAAACCCCATTCTTATATCGCCACATCGCCACGCTCTATATTTGGGAGCTCACCATGAAAAGCAACGAAGAAGGAGCAAATATGTTCTCGCCGTGAAGAGACACGTCCGAGACCAGCATATCGAGCTGTCGGGAAGGGCTTTGGCTATCCTCACGAAAATTTCACCGCTATTTCAATGCACTTTCTCAATTATGCAGAGCGCCAGTATGATAATCGCCTCTGGTATATCATTGAAGGCCGTCTTAAGGGCTGCAATCCTTAGCTTGCATTTCTATTATATCTTGTTGATCCGTTGCTTATCTACAGAGTGCTTGAATAGACACTTTGTGCCCGGTGAATATCATTACGACGTGTATATCCCTATCTTGAAAAGAACAATGTCTGCAATAACTTAAACCGAATAAATCAAGACTCTGAATATCTCTGCTGGATAATTTTTCATTCGAGCATAGTTTCATAGTCTTCAGAGCCAAACTCTAACTCCCCTTCGATTATAACCATCCTCAACTCAACTAGGTCACTTCAAGGGCTTTGGACCCTACGGTGGCTCATAGTATATTGACGAAACTATAGCAACCGATCTTCGGCTCTCCCTCCTAGAGTAAGAGCATTGTCCCTTCAACATACCTGAGATTGGGAGTAGGTGGCCCTAAATGTTCCACATACTGAGAAGCTAAGTCGGAGCCGCGAGTTTTGCAGCTCCCTCTAGTGTCACCTAAGTAAGAGATAAAATTCATAATGCGTAAAATATACTAAATATAGGGGCATCATCTACTCGAATTAGTGATGTGAATGCCATGCCCACAACATGAGGATTTTGTTGAGCTGGGACGAGAGAACATAAGTGCCGGTTGTAGGAAGAGGCCATCACTGATTACGAAGGCGCGCGGCATTGAATTTGACCCATATTTCACGGGTACTTTGTCAGTAGATTTTTTCTTAGCGAACCCCACCAAAATTTTCTCTCCACAAAGTATTCATGAAATGCAATCCAATTAGTGAGCTAGTACTGATGGCTCCACCGCCTACCGATGGCCAAAAGATCGAATATCTCACTCACTTACAATACGTCCACTCTGTAGAAGCTGCTCGACGAGCTGGAATCAACGTTAATACGGCTAAGAAGATTAAGGCTAAAGTCGGTGCCTTTTTAGTCGAGTGTGCAAAAGCTGGACTCCCCATTCTTACGATAGAAGAGTAAGTTCGCAGGAAGCTTGGATTAAGTGCAAAGCCTCAGACTTCAATTGAGGAAGTTACAAGTCTATTTGAGTCATGTACACTAAATAAGAAGCAAAGGAAAAAGCTATGGCATATAGTCGCAAAAGAGGAAGGATTTTTCGATTACTACCGCCGTACAATCGAGAAGAAGTTGAGGGAAAGAGGCCTCCGCAGAGCTAAGAGTACTAAGAAATTAAGTCTTATAGATATACAAGAAGTATAAAGATATGAAGTAGCACTCTCACGAAAGGATTAGAGTTTTATAGAGTGGAGGATAATTATATTTTCGGACGAAGCTTCTATTATTATCTCTATTAAACGTGGCTACTAAAATATATCTCGATATTTTGATGAGCGTTATTATTCCGATTGCATCGAACGCCGGTATAATAACTACTTAAAAGCGATGTTTTAGGGATGTTTTATTTACGATCACAAAAGCTTTTATTATATTTATTATCTCGAGACTATAAATCAAAAATAGACTTACGAAAATGCGATTAAAATACTTAATAGTGAGGAATTAGAAGAGGAATGTAGAGAAGAGTTTATAGAGCAAAAGAAGGCTAAAGAGGCTAAATGGACAGCCAAAGGGCAAAAGTTTCCGATTAAAAGGGCAAGTTAAGAGGTTTATTGGAAGAATTATCAATAGAGGAGGGATAAGCGTTTTAAAGGAGGTGTAGATAATATACGCTACTTATACGAAGTGATTGTGCCTTACTTGATTCCTTTTTACAAGGAAATCATATTACAAAGGCATAATTTAGATATATTCGAGTGTGATCAACTTAAGTTCTTATTTCAATAAGATAATGCTCTTTTACATGCGAGTAAATAGATTCTACGCCTCCTTAAGAAAGCGAGTATTCTATTGCTAGAGTATATAAGTAACTCACTTGATATGAATGCTATTAAAGGAGCTTAAATGCTTATGAGGATTCAAATAACTCAATAATAGGGTGCTCTTTATACTTTAGAATGGACAAATAGAGCGTAGAGAGGTACTTGGGATGACTTTCCACAGGCAAAAATTAGAGCTCTTGTAGTTAGAATAGCTGCTATTAATACCCTCATAATTGAGTATGAGGGTAAAAATGATTTTCACGGGTAGTACTTAGATTTTGGTGGAGTTAGATAGTAATTCCATGTATTTTTAGTGGTGCATATTTTGAGCCTCGCTTAAATATGGGTCAAATTCAATGCCGCGCGCCTTCGTAGATTAGAAGTTCAAGCGATATGTCAAAGTTGTTTGACCGGCGCTTGAATAATTTTTCGACGCTCCTTATCTAGTCATCCTTAAATAGTCTCAGTCATCCTTCTCAAACCAAGGTCTACATGCTTCAAAAATCTCGGAAAGTGCAGGGTCCACTGCAACCATCCTGTCATAATCTTTCCGATCAATCCTTCGAATATAGTATAAGAAACTGGTAATCACAAAATCCGCATACGATGCTGCATGTCTCTTGTTAGCCTTTGCCACCTTTCTTACCACTGTATCCCCTTTCAGCATTGTCAGAAGTAACAGAAACAACTTACGAGTCTTCCCCATAACAAACGGCCCCTCATTCCCCCTACTCAGTTCCGCCAAATTCTTCAGCGGTACCTCTAACTTCCTCCACACCTCCTCTACAACGGATTCCTTTGCGTACTCCTCGCGCGACTTTCTAAGTGCCTCCGCTCTCGTGTGAGAGATGTAATCAGCGCTCCTCTCATTGAGGAGATTGGGGAGAACTTTGCGCATCAACATAGGACGGCTGACCTCCAAAATAGCGCTAACTGCGGCGTAGGCCTTGGGCAGTAAGGGTGAGTCCAAGTGCAGCGACGGTTCAGGGTACCGCTTCTCCAGCTCCGGGGCGATTTTGGCGGAGTCCATGATGTAGGTTGAGGAGTCAAACTTGACTACGGGCGAAGTGTATGGTCGGCCTTGTTCATTGGAAGTAAGGCCGCTATATCTGCTGTTAACCATCGATGCTTTTCGCATTTTTATGCAGGCTCAATTTCGGAGAATTGCATGAGGTGGAGGGAAGGGCGTAGTTACAATTCCTTGAATTTTGGCGCCAGGTCGGGAAACTCTATCCATTCTGTCTTGTAAGGCACTTTCTTGTAATTGAGCGCCATACGAGTTTTCCATGGGTTTAGCGACCAGCCATGGCAGCGTGGTTTGCTAGGGATGTCATAGAGAATTACTTCGTCCGCCATGGTACGGAGTGATATTAACTGATTTTCTTCAAGGAGGAATGAACTGTTGAAGCAATTGAGATGTAAGCACTTCAGGATTGCGTAGAATTAAGAGTGGCGGGCGATGTCGGAGAGGGGAAGCCTAATATATGAGAAGAGTTGGGGTGTGTATCGCTTCTAGGCCACTTTGGGCCATGCGGATCACTAATCGAAGGCGGTTGACAGAAGACCAGTGCAGTGCAGCACATCAGCTTCAGGCAACCTGGACGCCCAATCTCAGCAATCCTGTCGCTAATTCCAGGCAGCAATCGCCAGCCAAGTCGGTAACCGATCGCTTGATTACGTGTGAAGAAGAGACAATAATCAGTCGTGGCATCTCATTTCGCTTTGAGTTTTCTACTCTTGGTGCCGTATTATCATAATATCGCTATCCGCTGGTATTATCATGCCGGACTAGCCTTATGTGGCATTTTCGTAGCCACCAGTCCCGCCACCCTGAAATCACTGCTTTTACCTGAAAACAGGGTAGTATGAGGTATAAATCTCTATTATACAGTGTTCAGTAAGGTTTAAACCCCGTATTTGCACCAATGACTGCTCGGTGACGTGCTAGTATACTCTTAATTGGGTCCTCAAATCACCTACCCGAGTTAGTAAGAAAATTGAACTCGAGTTGTATACACCTACCAGTAAATGGAGGCTGTAGATGCAACAGGGTGAAGTCAGTCACTTTTCAGGTTATATGAATCGACGAACTGATGGTGTAGTCTATGAAGTGATTCTATTTGATCCGCAATAGCGCTTAACGAGATGCCCGGAATAGAACACCGGATAAATCATTCACTGCGGGGAAGGTCTCATACCACATAAAATATATAATGATCCATGAACTAGTAATCCGGCCTCAAACAAGGTGAATGCATTGCAAAGATCATACAGCGACTTATAGAATATATACTCAAATTCACAATCTGTTAGCTATCAAGGAAGGACAAAAAGCTTCAGAGGCCCAATCCCTTCAGTGCGATTGACGTATGTAACTGATTCAACCTTCAAGCATACTGCTTGATTTGCTCCTCGGACCACTTTCGAAGTTTCTCTGCGATGCCAGTTCCGCCCTCCGCCTTGGATTTTGAGCCGTTTTCTAAGTCGGCCGATGTCATTTGAGGACTCATAATCGGTGGCGATGCAGTGGGGAAAACGTCGTATGTTGGCATGAAGCCCCATCATCAGTTACGCATTGGTTTTCTAGGCAACTTAGCCTGATCCGGATGAGCCGGTAAGAGTACTTTATTAAGGAGACTTTTCCATTTAGATAGAAGGGCAGATTTGACATCAATATCATTCCTTTTGCCCTGACTACTTCCGCAACTAATAACCCTCTGAGCATTGAAGCGACCCCAAGGTTCGATCCAGGCACCGCTCTTCTCCAAAGTGATATTCGGCAGAGACCAGCGAACAATTCAGTGTAGGCACTGTTAATTGGCTGATAAACTAACATATTAATGACAAGCATTTGCGCGCGTGGAACATGTCTTTGGAGGTCAGTCTTTAGATTTCCTGGGTTGAGAGATACACTAATAACGCCATCATTCTTGTGCAGCTTAGCGAACTGTATTCCATAGTAGTAGTCCCCAGCTTTGCTGATGCCGTATTTAGTCCACCCACTAGCGTCCTTGTTGTAATCCATATTGTTGAGATTTACCCCACCAGGTGGTGACCGCCTGATGGCTGACGACGATACCCGGATTACACGAACAGAGCCGGGAGCGGCGTTTCTCGCGGTGTTCACGAGAAGAGGAATGAGAAGCTGGGTGAAGAGAAAAGGTGTGACGCAGTTGGTGCCTAACGCTGTTCGTAGCCTTCCTTTGTCTTTGAGCCCTGAGGCGGGATCATGACGCCAGCATTGTTCCAGAGCATATCTAATCTTGTCTCTTTCGAAAGAAAGTCCTCGGCGGACTTGCTGACCGTTGTCAGGTCGTCAAAATCGAGGTACAAGAAGATGAGCTCGCCATTCGACTTTGGAAAGGCAGCTTGGATGTCTGCGATCGCCTTGTTCGCTTTCTCTATAGATCGTGCGGCGATGTAAGCTGTTGTGTCGTGAGAATAGAGAATCTGGGCCAGCTGTTTCCCAACACCGCTTTATGAACCAGTCACTATGAAGACCTGGGACTGTTAGCTGTTTGTCCATTGCACTGGGAGCTAATTATGTCCAGGTGTACTTTCCTAGCTTGGCTGTTTATCGACTTCTCTGTGAAATGCGGCTTCGGTGGGAAGGAATTTTTCAATCTATTCATACTGGTTTTCTGTAAAAAATAGATGTGGGATGAAATTGAGAAGCCAGAAAGTGTTCGGTATCGATGAGGGGAAAATATGTGTGGAATGTTTTGACCTTAAAGCGCAAGTGCGAGAAATTATTTGTCTGAGGTCGGACTTCATGAATACTTTAAGAACGTCTGAACCTCGGTGGTAGTATAATCCAGGTAACAGCTGGTTATCACGCATTAATCCTAACATTAAAAGAATCTGTTTCGGTCTAGAAAGGTAAGTAAGGCTACTTTATCGGTATTACTGGGTGAGCTAAGGTGAGTGGGGTACAGTGGCAAGTAAGTACGGGTAAGTACGGGTAAGCATAGGTAAGCATAATAAGTTTAAGCGAGAGAAAGCGGGGGGCTTATTTCGATTTCTTGGTTATAGTTACTACTATTTAAACTAAAATTAGATAATTATACAAGGATTACTAAAAAGTTTAAATTAAATTTTATTTTTATAATTATATATAATTTAATTTTTAATCTTATAATTTACTAAATATTAAAATTTAATAATATTTATATAAATAACTTTATTTTTTTTAATATAATAATAAAATATTACAAATAATTAGACTCGTTATAAGTTTATTTTCGGCATTTTACGATTTATTAAACAAATCAAAAAATAATTATTTTAATCGTAATTCGCGTTAAATAAGAATAATATAACTTTTAATAATTATATTTAATAATATATTATTTAAGATCATCGAATATTAGCCTAATATACCGCTATAATAATACCAAGTATTATAATAAATATAATAATTAATATATTTAAATTTTATAAAAACTATAAAAATATAAAATTATATAAAAAATATAATATATATTAAAGTTTTTTTAGAAGTAAAATAAAGTAAATTTATTTTATATATTATATAAACCAAAAATTAATAGTTTTAATAATTAATAATTTTTATATTATTTTTGCGATATATAAATTATTAGAGTATTATTTAAATTATTAATAAAAAATCAAAAGAATTATATAAATAAACAAAATAAAATAAAATAAAATTATCGCAAATTACGCTAATATAAAAGTATAACTCTTAAATATTAAAATATTTATATAATATATAATAAAACAAAATCATATTAATTATATATTTATAATAAAAATAATTACTAAAAAATAAACGGTTTAATATTATTTTTAAAAGTTTCGATATTTATATAATAATAAAGTTATATTAAGAAAATACGATAAATTGCGCGTATATACTTATTATTAAACAAGTATATTTATATAACGCGAAATAAAGTAAAATTATATTATATAATTATAATAGAAATAATTACCAAAGAACAAATAATTTAATATTCTTTCCGAGGATTTCGATATTTATATAATAACGAAATTGTATTAGGAGAATATAATAAACTATATATATTTATTTACTATTAAATAAGTATATTTATATATTATATAATAAAGTAAAATTATATTAATTATATATTTGCAATAAAAATAATTATTAAAAGATAAACGGTTTAATATTTTTTCTAAGGACTTTAATATTTGTATAATAACGAAATTATATTAGTAAAATATAATAAACTATATACGCCTATTTATTATTACGCAAGGAATTTTTATATATTTAATTAATTCCTTTAAATATTTTATTTTATTAATATAAAATATACTCGAGTTAATATAAAATTAATATTATACGTAAATTTAATTTATTTCTAAGTAAAATAATAAAATATTTACGAGGAAAAATTTAAAGCGGGGCCCAAGTAATTATATTACTTTATATAATGCAAGTAATATCAAATCGAATAATTTTCTTATAAGGGAAATTATAATATTATTTATATTTAATTAATTTTATTTACGGGATAAAATTTATCGAGAAAAGAATTATATTATTACTTAATTTATTATATTATTTAAATATAATGAAAACAAATTAAAATAACGTTTTCCAAGGGATTAAATTATTATAAAACTTTAATATATTTTTTATATAATAGGAATCTAATAATCTAAAGAAAATAAAAGATTTATAATTTAATTCGAAAAAGGTAATTAAAAAAGGATATAATATATCGAGGTTTAATTTAATACTTCTTAGAATATTATAATATTTATACTTTTTCAAGTAAATTCAAGAAGATAATATTACTCTAAAAATATTTAATATACGCGAGATTAATATAAAAGAGAAATAAACGCATTAATATTTAGAATTTAATATTATTTGTTTTTCGTTTTTATTAATCTTTATTTATATTAGTTTTTATTTTATCCAAGTTAATTCTTTGATATTCTTTTTAAAATATTTTTTTCTATTTTTAAATCTTCAAATTTTTTTATTTTACCAAAATTTATTATTTAAATATTTTTAAATTTTAATAAATATTAAATTTTAAATTGAACTTATAATATATAAATTATATTAAATATTATAATACAAAAAGTTATTACTTTTGATTGTAAACGGAAAAATTTAATTAAAATTAATAATAATTTTTTTTGTATTATAATTTATTAAATATATTAAAATACTAATTATTCGATTATTTAAATAATAAGATTTATATAAAAAAAGCCGTTATTAGTAAACTATAAAGTGTAAAATAAAAGAAAATAATAATAAATCAAATTAATATTAGATTAATTTTTATCCTTTGACCAAAGATTCAAAGGGCCCTTATATAAAAAATAATAACCTAAGAATAATAACCGTATAATCCCCGTAAAACCTTTTATATTACGCGTAAATTTACGCGAACTTTACGTAAATTATAAAAGCTACGTAGCCTTAAATAGTAACTATAAATCAATTAGAGATTATATTAATAAAATATTTAATTTAATATGTAATATAATTCCCCTTTCTTATAATATTATCCTTAGTATCAAATTTCTATTATAAGCCTTATTAATTCTTCGTAATAATCGCTATAAACTTTTATTGCCCTTATATTCTTTATAAGGTTCAAACTATATAAATACAAAATAAAAATACTTTTTAATTAATTTGTTTTTATTAGATCGATAAATCGACTTTAGTAATTTGCCGATAATATATCGTAAGAATATATAAATAAGAAAATCTTCCCGTAAATTAAAATCGGGAGTAAAAGTTTATTATATTTTTATAATAATTATAATAATAATTATTTCGCTAATTAATAAATAAAATAATATTTTATTCTTTTTATACGTAAAATAATATAAAAACCCTTATATATTTTAATAAAAATTCTTTAGATTTCAAAAGAAATAAATAACCTTTTAAATAAATTTTAAGTTTTTATAATATAATTCTCGTATTATATTTTCAATAAAATATTATAATTAAAAACTAATTAATATTCGAATTATAATTATAAGCGTTTTATATTATTTAATTAATTAA
>FJOG01000067.1:187735-206452 GCA_900073065.1 Phialocephala subalpina | reverse complement strand
CCTAACCCTAACCCTAACCCTAACCCTAACCCTAACCCTAACCCTAACCCTAACCCTAACCCTAACCCTAACCCTAACCCTAACCCTAACCCTAACCCTAACCCTAACCCTAACCCTAACCCTAACCCTAAGGGTAGAATATATATAATATACGAGAGTAATAAATCTTTAATCGCCTTTAATAAGAAGCGAATATTATCCTTATACGCGCCAAACTATTATTAGCCCTTATAATACTGGGTATAAATTATGACCAACTTCTCTTAAATCAATAAATAGCGCTATTAAATATTATTCCACTATATTACCGATAGTAATTCAAGTTCTCGCAATAGCGGACCGGATAGGATATAGAATAATATTAAAACCCGCTTAAGGAATTCTTAAGTATATACCTCGTAAATAACTATAGTTTTTGGATATAAAGCTATACTTCTATTTTTAGCCGTAGTTAAGAATATGGCCCGCAATTAAGCATTTCTTTGGATCCGCCGAAAGAAAGTAAACTTAGTACTTTCTAGGAACTTGGAATTGCTAGGGTGAGAAAACTACGAGCCTTTAAAATCTTCTAGGTCCAGATCGTCCTTTAATTTCCACGATTCCATTGGGATTAGGTCCTTAGCTTGGAATAGGAGCTCATTATAGAGTAGGGTATAAATTTGTTAATATTTAGAAATTATTAAGTCGGAGATTTACGATATTTATAATTTTACCTCGCGATATTCTACCGTTTGCCCGTTTAAAAACCACCGAGCTTAGTATTTTGCAATAGTAGTTTTTTTAACTTTAAATAAGTACAACCGCCACTGTAAAATATGACCAAATGGCGTCTCGATCAATTACTAAAAAAAACTTCTTGTAAATCTTAGCGAGAAAGATAGGGATTTAATCTTCGTCGTTTTGCTCTTGGAAATAGGTATAATTAAAGAGCACGAGTTGGGCAGTTTAAGTTAGAGTTGATAAGTGGCTGTTGAAATTCCCCGGTTCTTCTTATAATCCTCGGCCTTTCCCGCGGACTTTCTTATTGAGTATAGCGTAGAAACTCAAGACGAGTGATTTGAATGGCACGCTATTAATAATTTGGCAGATTAGCGCTAAGTACAATCGCCGGATAGTATACTTGAGAGTTAGCTCCGCCTCTTCTTTATCCTTTAAAGTTAAGGCCTTTATAATCTCGTTTATAGTTTAAATCTACTAAGTAATTAATTGGATAATATTTTTAAGTAATACTTAGTTTAATTGAACTCGCGTGAAATAACCGCTTTTACAATATACTACTCGGTAATAGTACATTAATAGTTGCTTTATAGTAGTAAAGTACGTGATTAAAGTCGACGCGTTTTTAAAATACCGGAATTCGTTTGCTTTATTTAATGTTTTAGTATAGAATTCGTTTAGGATATTAGCGCGCTATTGGATCATTTTCCGGTCGAGCGAAGTATCGCTATATAATCGGTACGCATTTCTCAAGATAACTTTAATTACAATTAAGATTCGAACGAGGCTAAAATCCTCGGTATTTTCACTATTCGTATTAAACTCTTTTTTTGGTGGCAATTTGTACGAGCTTTAAATCTCCTTATCTTTTAGTGTAATCATGTGATACGGGAACGCTATTCGCTCGAACTAAAGAACCCTCTCCGACCTAAAATCCCCGAAATTATATATGATATTAGTTTACTTTTCAATATTACTTTTTATATTTTTATAATCTTTCTTTAGTTTTTTAAACAACTTTTTCTTAGGTTATATCGAGAGAATAAAATCATTAGTTTGCTTAGATACTCTTCTTTTTTCTTTATCGTTTATTATTATAAAGTAATCGATTCGTTTAAATGCGGTGAAATATATTTGAAATTTGATTGGCCTTTATAACGCGCATAATTTATGAATAGTAGCCTTGATTTTATGCGTTTAAGGTATATATTTCTTTATTTCCCGAAGATATCGAGTTTAATATTCGTAGTTTAATTGTAAGTAATAGAACTTATTATATATTACTAGGTACTCAATTACTTAATATTTATTTTTAATTCGAGGTTTGTACTGCTTCAATTCTGCGAGCGTTTTTAGACTATAAGTATTGAGTAACTCAAAAATCGTCTTGAGTTCTTAGTTTAAAAATTGGTATAGTTTTATTCGCAAGTGATATTTTTGGCTTCGATAGCCTAGAATAATGTAAGAATGATAGGTATAATATATAACCACCCGATAAACTGAGTTATAAGAGAGGAAGCTCATCGTAAATGTTTTGGGGGAGGTAGGAGGGGTATAAGGAAAGTGGTGTTTAACTCGAATAGTGTCTGAACCGAATGCTGCTTAGTCATCGCTCACGGGCCAATCCGCACCTCGCGATTTTGGTGTTTGAGTCAAAAAGCTCCCTCACATAGGAGGTAGAACTAAGAGGAGAAAGAGGTTGAGAAGAAAGATATCCCATGTTTAAAGGATTAGGAGCCAGTGGCAATTAGAGTAAAAGAGTGAGAAGCTAACCTCTAGAAAAGACGAGAACCAGCAACTTTTTCCAGTTTAATTAGTTTTAGCACGCGAAGACCGCGTCTTAAAGAGAGTGGCTGTGGCAGTGGCGATGGAAGGAGGCCTGGTTCTACGCATTAACCGCGTCCTAAAGTGCATAGACGCCGGGCCGGGGGCGTCCTCGTACACAAAACCCGAGTACACGTTAAAAGACCCGGTATTAGAAGTCGTAGCAATCGGGAACAACTATCTTCCTTCAAGACATAAACACTAGATTATAGAAATATTACGCTCTTCACAATCTTTAAACCAGTTATCAAGAACCGGCTCTATCAATCCGATTCGTTTGTACTGGTTCATACCTTCTCCCGTAGGTATCAGCGCCAAGGCAACTGCCGCATAACCATACTTATACATCCCTTGATGAGTGTTGTCGAAAAATTCATCTCGCTCTATGCATTTATAGAGATCCTTCGAATTCTTTCCAAACCTTCCAAGCCGAAGGCATTGAATGTCGCGGTTACTGTAAGTTCCAAGTTCAGAAGGAACGTCAAACCTTAATACTCCAATGCAATCTCTTGTCGAAATATCTAACAGCTCGTAGCAAGTTGTCTTTGCAGCATTCTGAGACCTAACAACATTCTCCTCTGCCTCATCTGGAAACTTATCTTCTGTAAGCTTCAGCCCACAAACTGCAGATCTGAAAGGCCCCGAGACTTTAACTATCCCTGACTCCACACTTCCGAAACTGTCTTTTCCCGCACTTTTTACAAAACAGCTTGAGACGGTAGCTTCGTCATACCACGAGCTGCCGTTAAATTCGATCAAGCCCTCTACCGATACCCAGGACCAACTTGGACCACGATAAGACGAAGGTCGTCGTGAAGGCCTTTCTTTGATGTCATTTACCCTCCAAGCTAGGGTTCCAGGAAAACGTGATCCCCACAAGCCGGCATAATAGTTATCTTCGGGGAACATGCTTTGGAAGCTGGCAGCTAAGCCAGATAATGCCGGCAACTTATCCGTTTCGCAAGTCAACCGTCTCCAGCAAAAGTCCTTGACCACATCTTCCCAACAGCCATACATTGTGGCAGTATTCCAGTCAGAATCTCCATCATCCGACAGGCGATAGCTCTCTGGATTTTCATAATCAGAAATCGAACAATCCCATGGCCTCATATTCGACGCTTTGCCGCTCCTGCATTCCCAGAGCAGTCCTTCAGTAGTAAAATGAATGATTCTTTGAGACAGATGGCGCTCTTGTAGACACCAAGCTCGATTTTGCAGCGGCTCGTTTAGAAGCACCGGATAGTCAGACCATCCAAAGGCGCCTATAGTAGGTTCGGGTGTAATCATAAACCGGCCACGAGTTCCATAGGCTGGTGAGAGAGAGGAGACGAGGCAGAGTGGTGGGGTGGCAATCTCGCAACCACCTTGGCTATTATCTGACGCGGATGCTGCAATAGTAAACAGCGCATTTCGATATATCCGAGACATATTCGAGCACTCTCGCTGCCAATCCTCTGCACTCCGCTGTATAATGCACAGTGCGTCAACCCAGAGGTATTGAATACCCAGCTGACGTGTGATAGTAATGGCATTCTGAATAGTCTTTGGCAAACTCTGAATAGCAATGCTCTGCAGGCGCTGTCCTATGTTTTCTTCGGTTGTCATTGCTGCATCACTCGTAGTGTTTCCCCAGCAATAGCTCAGAGCCACGTATTGCTGACGCTCCATCTGCTTCTCCTGCTTCGTGATGACCAGAATCGGATCTGATACGCCGTCAGAGTTCCGCACTTTGATAAGCCGTGTAGGGAAGTGTTTTTTCTTCTCCTTGATGCGGCAGCTCGGGTGGTTCTGAAGACAGTTTTGTCCCCATTTCTTGATGAGCGCAATTCCAGCTTCGTGGCTGCTGCATCTAAGAGTGCCATCTAATTTCTGTTAAAAATGTATTTGTGGACGAGAGTTCGTTAGGGTTAACTTACTCCATGTGTCAGGAATATGCGACACATGAAAAATTGTTTCGATCTCGGATGTTGTTGGAGAAGTAGATGAAGTTGTAGGGTCATGACATTTAACCTTGACAGATATTCTGTTTATTTGTTCTCCCCGAAATCTGATCTTTTTAGGATGACCGACATAAGTAGGAGAGTCAGATGATATTTTGCGTCCGCCAGCCCTCCGCAGCACCTCTTTTGCAAAGATGAGGCAATAAGTACAGCCAGCTTCACCAGCAGCTTGCAAAGCCATGAAGTTTGGATGGTGTTGACAGAAACAATCATCCCGAGCATTAGGCTCTACAATTGTGTTGCGATCTTCATTCACTCGCGCAAAAAGATGAGTCCAGAAGGCTCTGCAAACCTGGCACATCGCCATTATGGAAATGCGGTATGAAAGAAATTCGTGAATGGAATTTGTTGACTTTTGCGGGCGTTGACTCTTCGGCTGCTGTTGAAGGGGAAATCCGGACGTCGGGAGCATTTAGAATAAGGAAAGTACGACCTTTTATAGCCATCCGTCTAAAGTCATTGGGTCGCCAGCTCATATTGCATACTACAGCCCGCAGCTTGCAGGTGACCAATAAAGTCTATAAGCCTGATAAATACGAAGGCTCAGCCCAAAGTCATGACATACGCTAGTCAAAGGTCACCGTACGTAAGCGGCCACCGTAATAAGGTTCTAATTAAGAAGGACCTTACAGAACGCTGTCGAAATTTTATAAACCATCTTTATTTGAGCCTTTAAGTCCTTCAGGATTATTACGAAGTTATCGCCAGCCTTGTTATTGCCGCATAGAACAAATTCATATAATATGGGCGAGACAGTTGATACTTCGAATCAAATTCCAGACTCCGTATGCCGAATATCTCCTCATGTGGCGGCCCGGGGTTTAGCGCCTTGGCGGGTCCCTTACTAAATAAATGCAACCCACTAAACAACAAACTTAAATAAGCCATATACTAAAATCGACATCTTAAACCAAAGCTTCGTTCGTTCTGTGTCAGTCGGGTCAGCCCGCATAGTGAAAAGACAATAGTGCTGAAGCGATTGTTGTACGAAAGGGGGTTGTAAGAAATCAGCGTCAACCCCCAAGATTCTGCCCTACTGATTAAGGAAATTTGTGGGGAAAACTTGAGCATTCGACGTGGTTCTATGGAACGATTCCTCCCACCGCCATACAAGGGGTGACGCTGATTTCCTACAACCCCCTTTCGTACCATATCAGCAATGTCCATGAGATCGGAAATAACTGTCATTGTCCATTTGGGGATTTCATCGTACTTCTCTTCAGATCTATCGGCGATAGTAATGTTCATAATCTCGACAAACTTCTCGTATCGGTTTTCTTGACGCAGCTGTAACAGCTTGGTGTTTTTTATTTCTAGGAGTCCGAGGACCTTGCAAACGTTTGCAGCAGCGCTGATGGAAAAGTCATAATTCTTGGATTTTGGTGATTGAAATTGAATTGACTGCCCTAAACTACAGTGCTACGCACGCTGTATATATAGGCTACTACAGTGGCCAAAGCTCCCTATAGTGACTCACAGGCCGTACGGCCAGTGATTCACAGGCTTACGAAGCCTGTAGCTACAGTGAGTCAGCGCTACCCCAATTAGAAAAATACAACAATAATCAACACGCTGGCGGACCCCGTCTGCACCCATAGTGTATTTCTGCTTACTCTCATTCCCCTATAAGTCTAGCCGAGCCTTGGACTGGTAGTTGTCAAGGCACGAGCTGATGTTGGATTGGATTGATCTACACTCTGCAGGACCTTGGACTCGGTTTGATCTGACCACATGCGCATACAAAGCTTGTCATCTTGGGACGTGAGGTCGCTGTTCTCGATTGTGCGTAATGTGCGATGCGCAATGTTGTTGACGGTATCGTTTGATGATGCATATACACCAACAACCTTATTGGCAAGGAGATGGTCAAGAATGAATGTAACAAGTGCCGTTGCCTTTCCTATACCGGGTGCTCCTGTCATAAGAAGCAAGCCGAGAGGGATCTTACGACCGAATGAGATGACCTCTGCGTTGCTTTTCCGTACAAAGAGCTAGCAGTTTATCAATTTGCTCCTGTGAGAGGCCGTCTAAGAAATCCTCATATGTGAGCTTTCCAAGATTGAGACCAACCAATAGACTGCGAAGATTTGTCTGTTGGTGTGGAAGGACTCGAGGAGATTTAACAGGGTCAGGATGTAATTTCTTGTTACCAAACTCGTCCTCGTCCGTCATATGCTTATGGGATGCAACGCCGGCCCGGGGGAGTCAAGCTGTGTAGAGCATCGATTCTGACCTTGGTTGGCTTAGTGGTGTCTGTGGCCTTGAGATAGGTGGACTTGGATGATGCGTCAGCGCTCCAGGTTTCGATGAACGGCACATCTAGATCGTCATAAAGAGCTACCTTGGCAAGGTGATCATCAATGTGTACAACAGTATCTTGACCCTCGCACATAGTTGCTGCGAGGCCGGTCTTGTTGGGACTCTTCCTCTTGGTCGTTGGATCAATGACTGGGTGGTACGGCTCGAAATACAGCTCAACCATCTCATCGTCATTGAGAAGCTTTGATGAATGAGAGGTCTTTTCACCCAATTCGAAGGAGACGAATGTTGATTTTGGGTTGTTGGGATCGCGGAAATACCGTTAGTTGAAGACATCAACTTCAACGCCGCCACTCACACAGTCACTATGCCACTCAATACCCCAATTACGAGCGTAGTAACAACCTTTCCCTCTAACGCAGGCCACCTTTTCGCTACCTGCTCATGCATCATTCCAAAACTCGTAAATCTTACAGCAGAGTTCGTCGCCTGTTTGCATAGTACTGGAAGTACTCCTCTCCACAAAGCACCCACGCCTTCCTCCCAAACCACGACTCTCGCAATAGCAACAACCCCTTTCCTCGCAAATCGCTGACTACCTTTTGAAGCTGCGTCCTCGACCATCCTCGTCTTCAGCGCCTCACCCAGAGACACTACCAACAACGATTCCGCTACCCCAGCACTCAGCCCTGCCAGCACATTCACCCACGAACTTCGCTGGCATTGCATTGAACTAAACACTCTGTCTAGATAATCTCT
Organism: Phialocephala subalpina; assembly: GCA_900073065.1. Taxonomy (NCBI): domain Eukaryota; kingdom Fungi; phylum Ascomycota; class Leotiomycetes; order Helotiales; family Mollisiaceae; genus Phialocephala; species Phialocephala subalpina. The sequence continues at coordinate 198,893 of FJOG01000067.1, read as the reverse complement.
TGAGGTTTCAAAAGAAAGAAAGCGGATGCCACTTTTCAACGCGTTGCTTACGACAAGTGCGCCACAGCCAGAGTAGAAGCCCAAAATGCCCGATTTGTGGTACGTCGATTTCAGGATAGACAGGGATGATATAGTGTCGTGAGAGAATTGGGGAGTTGTTTCCGAGTTTTGACAAATTCGGCGGGGTACTTGTGGCATTGGTAAATTTTGGTTCAACTCAGGATTGTGTCGAGTAATTGAATACGTACAGTCACCATAGTCTCAGACGCTCCTGCAATACCTCCTGCAATAATCTTTGTAGTGACCCCTGGCTTGTCTCTGTTATCCATTTTGTTGCGTCTTTTTTTGCGGCAAATTAAATGCCTTCTTCGAAGAGTTATGTATGGGTCTGGGTTCGAAAGTTCCCAAGCAAGTCAAATGTGTTGCTTGCGTATGATGCTAGGCTGAGAAACACCTGGTTTGATATTATGCCTTGGTTTGTTAAGAGGGAGCTTCCTGAAATCCATGGTGCTCTTAGATGGTGGTCTCGGAACTGGATTGCAGTATAACCTTAAATTTCGGAAGTTGACCGAAGAATATAGCCAACTTGATTTTTAGGACTATGGGCAGCTAGCGGCCCCACAAAATGCCTCAATTTTTTCCTCTAGCCTTGTATTTTTGTTGGGTTTATCGCCATGTTTTCGGGGATTCTCCGCGTACACTTACGTAGAATTTGATGAAGTAATTAGCTTGTACCAAGGCATGGAAGTGGTGCTATAATCCTTGTTTATATGATCGTGTTGCCTTGCTTACATTGCAGTATGTCACAATTGGTTGGAAATCCTAATACTCAAACACAATTGTTGTGATCAAAGAAGAATATTGCTCTTTGTGTGAACGGGCTTGCCGCCAAATAAGGCGTTTTCAGCATGTCTTTGGATTTTATTCCTAGCCAAAGTTAAACCAAGTTCTTTCGGTCTCCATTTTTTAACATTAGAACTATGGTTAAACAATCAAAATTGAAGTCAAACCTGACCTGTCTAGCAACTGATGTACTCAAATCTAAACTGAAGTTGGATCGGAGTTAAACTTTGACTTGTTGACCATTGACCAGAACAAAGGAATCTCTCCTTCATCCTTTTAAGCCCCATAACTAGTGTGAGAAATTGAGTAGTACTCAATAGCGAACTAAGTGCTACTCAACTCAACTCAACCAAAATCTTAGGCTACTCTATTTAACTCAATAACTAATGAGTAGTATTAAGTAGGCTATTGAGTAGAATCACGTGGTTTAGAGCTACAGTACTTAATTAGCTAAATTAGCGAAGGGGCCTAAGAGTAGGCCTAATTGGGTAAAGCGCCTCGCTTATTTAAGCTCTAAAGGTTTTGCCGATACCGAAAACTAAGAACTCTCCGATAATTAACTCGAAGGATTTAATTAATAATAAACCGAATAAATTGTTTAAAAATATATCCTCCGGGACTTAAGGTCTCTCGAACACTTAGAATGACCTCCGAAATTAAAGAGCCGAAATATTATTCGGTTTATTAAATAATATATATAACTCGACGATTTCCTCGAAAATAATCATTATTCTCAATATAAATAATTCAATAATAATTCAATTACACAATATATCTTCGAGATTTTTTTATTAAAATACTCTTTATTATTTGATAATAGCTTTTGAAACTATTAACTCTTTCAATCGAGCTCAAAATACTCTTGAATTTGAGTTTAATAATCCTTCCGAATAAAGTTCTCTTTTCAAGGCCGGTCTTTTCAAGAAAAAACTTGAAAAAGTTCAATTTAACCCTGATAATCCAAAAACGGTTATTATATCTTATTGTAATTGCCCGTAAATACTTATATTTTTAATATTTTCTTTTGTTTTTGATTTTAAAATATTTATTAATATTTATAGGAAAAAATGGTTTAAATAACTAATTAATCATTTTACGAGCAATTATAAAGCATATTTTAAGTCTGGCCATAAAGTACTTTATACTAAGTATTTGAATTTTAAAGATAATAGTATATTTTTTTATATTTGGATTTTTTAATAATTTATTAATATTTATTTAAATGATTCTTTTAATGCTTCTAATTCTCAAATGAGTATTATAGATTCATTTTCTATTATAAGAGTTAGTAAATGACCGAGAATAAAGATTCTACTTCTTTTATTTGATAAATATACTTTTTAGAGATTATTATTGAATTTTTTGATATTAAATAATATTTCTTTTCGAGCACTTTCCAATGTAACTTTTCGAGTACTAATTAAATACTTTAATTCGTTTGTATATTACTTATTCTATAGTATTTTTTACTAATTGATTAATAGGAATATCCCTAAAATATATAGGGTTATTTTAAAAGAATAATTAGATTTTCTTTATATTTCGAAATCAAAGATAATTAAGCTCGAGTTACAAGAACAAATTAACTCCGGCGGAGGTTTCTCTTTGACTTTAAATACTTGGACTACTATTAATTAAGACGTATATCTCGGAATTACTATGTAAGTTTTTTCTTTTAAATTAATTAAAGAAATATTTATTAATTTTTTAAATCATTTTATAAATAAAGATTTCCAAATGAAATTTTATTTATTGGTAACGAAAAACCTTACTAAAAAGTATACCGGAGTTTATATGAATCAATTATTATGCGATACATTAGAAGATTTTAATATTCAATATAATATTATAAAATAAAATTAATTATTTAATTATTTATTAAAAGTATTTAAAATTAATTATTAATAGTATTACAAGAAATAATGCTTCTTCTAACGATACTTTGATTAATGGATTTAAGAGGTATTATTCTTCAAAAGCTAAGACTTTTCGAGGAGATATTCATTGTTTTGCTCATGTTTTTAATATTATTATTTAAGAGATATTAAAAAATATTATCAAAGGAGATTATACTTTTCTTGATGATAGAAATATCTATGCAAAAGATGAAGAAGATGAAAATTTACTCGAAGATATCTCAAGTAAATTAATTCTATTTTATTTAAATAATTTTTTTAATAATTAATTTTTTAATTTAAATTTTTCGATTTAAAAAAAATTGGAAAAATTATTATTAATATCTGATATTCTTCAGAGAATTTACGAGTATTTAAAAATCAAGTTAAAGCTATGAAAATAAAAAAGGCTCGAATCCTTTAACTTAATAAGTTTTTTTTAATTTAATTCTTTTTAAAAATATAAATATTAATATTTTTAGATCAAAAAACTCGATAGTACTCAATAGATTATATATTGATTTACTTTTTAATAGTAATTAAAGCTATTAATATTACTGTTCTTCAATTAATATTTAAAGCTTTTAGAGATAATAAGCTTTTAATTAGCGAAAAATAATTTAAATATTTAAAAATTTATAAACAAATTTTCGAAGTATTTACTCGAGTTACAAAGAAGATATAAGCCGAGAAATATCCGACGATATATTATTTAATGCTTAAAGTTTTTTAAGTATATAAAAATCTTAATAAACTTAAAAGAGAAATAAATATAAATATTTTTTTAATTATTTAATTTTCGAATTAATTAATATTTAATTATTTATTTAATATTTATAAAGTAAATAACTAATATTTTTTTAAATAAAATGCAAACATTACTCACACAATTAATCAAAGTATAGCCAAACTAAGGAAATATTATCCTAAGGCTAATATTATAAGCGATTCGAATAAACTTATATATATAACTTTAGTTTTAGATCCTAAAATTAAACGAGATAGCTTAATTAGTCTAAGATTTGATTCTAGACAAATAAGTGATATTATTACTCTTTTAAAAGAAGAGTTTAATTTGTAAGTTTATTTATTCTTTTCTTTAAATTTAAATTTTTAATTAATTTAAATTTTTAGTTTTAAGCAAAAATCTTGAATATCTTTACTTTCTAATCAAGAGAATACTATTATAATAAAAGAAAATGATAATAATATCTATTTTACTACTATTAATATAAACGAGGATAATGAATTAGACGCTTATTTGGATTCTCTAAGAATTATAAAAGAAATAAGTTTTAATTTTTTCACTTGAAATTTTTAACGTATCTTATTAATAAACTTTCTTATATTTTTTTATAGAAAAGTCGCTAATACAAATTAGATTAAACCTTTAACTTAGTGGTTAGAAAACGGTTCACGTTTTTCTATTTTATCTCAAGTTGTAAAAAGATATCTCCAAATTCTAGTAATTTCGGTACTTTTCGAGCGCTTTTTCTCTCAAGGAGCTTTGCTTATTACAAAGTATCGTAATAGAATATCTAAAGATACTCTAGAATAAGTTCTTTGCTTAAAAAATTGGGGCGTAATTACAGAAAAAGAGTCTAAGGAAAAAAAGGAAAAAAAGATAAAAAGGGAAAAAGACTCTAAGAATTTGTTTTATATTGAAGAGAAGTAGTTTTGGTTGTTTTCTTTGATTTAAACTATAGATTGTATTGGGTTTTAGTATTTAGATTAAAGATTTTGTTCTTTTATTAAAGATATTTCATTCTATATAATTTTATATGTAATGGTCACGTGCTTCTACTCAATAGTATTGAGTAGCTACTCACTACTCAATTCAATAGCTTAGTCATAGTACTACTACTCATACTCAACTCAACTCAACTCAATACTACTCAATAACTACTTAAGTAGTTGAGATTTTTTTCTCACACTGCCCACAACTCTTGAGAATTAGACCTAAAAACCTTTTCAATCAACGATTCATCTTCCCCACACCACTCCACCACTCTCTCTATGAATGGCCTGATATTCAGCCCTTCAAACCTCGTGTGCGGCCAATCTGTTGCAAATACTACTCTGGTCCCCCCGAAATTCTCAAAAGCTCCATAGCAACTGGATCCAAATCTTGTTCGCGATCCATATTGATTCGATACGGCGCAGACATCTTTACATAAGTGTTTCCTTGTACCAATAGATTGATAAGTGATGAGAACCCCGGAATCAGGTATGGATCGCGAGTAGTGAAAGAAGGTGATTTCTCCTCCAAGCCCGACAGCTCAGGCTGCCCGAAATGGTCAAAACAGACCTTGACCCGCAACTCTGGAATGGTTTTCTCCAATGTGCTTATTGTAGCAATAGGCACATAAAGCTGCAGCACCCAGCCCAACGGCCTCACTATGTCTGCGTATTGGTGCAAGAGGGAAGCCAGCTCATTCAATTCCATTGTCTTCCCTACAGATTGCAGGTTGACTCTTACTCCGCGTACTCCGATCGTGTGCCATTCTTGCAAGGTAGAGAGTGAGATTGTGTTTGGATTAAATGCCACGACTGCGCGTGCGGTTTTGGGACCTATTCGGTAGAGGGCATCGAGAATACAAGTATTGTCGTATCCGTAGCTTGAGGGCTGAACCAGTACAATGTTGTGAATTCCTACCGACGATTCGAATTTCAAGGCGTCGGAGAGGAGATGCTGTTTTGGAACGTATTGTGTCTCTGCAGATAATGGATACTGGATAGGGTCGAAAACGTGCATATGGCTGTCCCATGAATTTTCCGGAATTTTGTCGAATAGATCCCCTCGTGAATGTATTCTTTGGACTGGTTTTAGACTTCGTCGGAATGAAAGATTGGCTAAGCCGGCAAGATATCGCAAACGTTGCAAAAGGTAGCTGATGGGGAATCTAAGAGTTGATGAAATCATGATTTCAACTTCCTGCGTGCTTGAGAGTCACAATCTGAAAGGTGCGGATGAAAGGTGTGGCGTATGGGAAGAGTCAATAGCCATATTTGCGTTCGGAAGCCTCCGACGGCTACTCAGCCAGATGTGGGGCTTGCAGTAAATTCAATTTCGCCAATAAATGCAGGATACAGTAGGCTTCTCTTCCAAACCTTTCCTCGAAATCCTAGCATGGCCTTGTCTTCTGCAATTAGAAGTATGGACAGTGTGCGTGCTCTGGTCAGCAAATTTAGGCTCGGAAGTTGACCGAGTCTAGGGACAACTTGTTTAGCGAGAAAGGCCAGGTCACCAGCATGGCACCCCCTTTTGTTTTGCTAAACCCTCCGTCCATCTTATTTTTGTCCCAGAACATATTTGCCGTCTCGGTCAACTTCCGTTCGGAGGCAGATTGGTCACCTCCCTACAATCTCGACTGCACTTATGCGGTGCGGGAGCTGAAGGTCTTTGGGCATCTGAGACTTCTGGGTGAAAGTGGAGTTACTAGCTCCAAGACCCCGCATGCGAATGAGCTGGAGACTTTCGCCCCGACCGACAACTACATAAGGTCAAATCCATCCCCTGGCGAAGATCGCATCATTATCAACAGCCATATGCTGCCGTTTACCTCAGCACTTTACACAGCAACCAAGGTCCCCGACGTTCAACATGTTTGACATCAATCCATATTATATGTTCACGGTCCTTGTCATCGCAGCTGGTGGCATCCCGAAAGGTACAAGCACCTTCAAGCACGTGTGTGAAGCCTTCTGACTTGCATAGGCTACGATGAAGGTGGATTCAGTGCCTCTATCGGCTTGACTTCGTTCAAACACGATTTCGGACTGACCGCTTCTCTCTGGAAGAACAATGCTTCAGGCCTTGCAAGCCGCACCGCCAATATTTCCTCGTTCGGAGTTCTTGGAGCAGCGTTGTAAGTCCTGACGGACTCCTCGCGATAATCTCCCAAGCTCATTAAAACCAAAATATTTGCTGACTCGTTCATCGTGCAGTGGATCACTGATTGCCCTCACTCTCACCGATAGACTGGGTAGACTACGCTGTTGGCAACTTTTCGTTGTTCTATGGGGAAGCGGAATTCTGATGCAAGTTTTCTCGTCGGGCATCATTGGCTTCATGCTATTCGCTAGAGTATGGGGGGGACTTGGTGCTGGCGGTCTTACTGTCGTTGCACCGCTCTATCTCTCGGAGATAGCACCTGCCAAATCTCGAGGAACCATTGTCAGCATGTATATGGTGGTGTTACTTTCATTTTTGACGCTTGGTGAGCCTCAGCCAACACACCTATTCAAGAATAAAGTCGCCGTTAATGAATATCCCCAGGTTTCTTCATCAACTATGCCGCAAGTGTTACCATGCAGGCTCACGCCGCTCAATACAGACTCGTACAGAGCATCCCGCTTATCCCTGTCGGAATTGCCTTTATCTGTTCCTTTTTCTTGTCCGACACCCCGCGCTGGCTTGCTTCCAAGGACCGAGGCGATGAGGCCCTCAAGGTTCTTGCTCAGCTCCGCCGTTCAGTCAAAAATGATTATCACCTTTCAGATGAACATGAACAGATACAAGAACATATCCGAACAAGGCAGCAAAGCCTAGCAGGCGCTTCAATCTGTACCATTATTAAGGAGATTGCTACGATTTCGACTTACCGCAAGCGCTTTTTACTTGGCGTGACCATGCAGACTGTTGCTCAATGGAGTGGAGGAAATGGTATCACATACTATATTCCTCAGGTATTCAAACTTCCAAAGTCTTATTCTCGGTTTCAGGATGCTAACCACGTATGTGCAGATATTTACCTACGCGGGAGTGGTCGGAACCAACACCTCGTTGATTACCTCCGGAGCTTATGGGGTAGTGAAATTGGTCTTCACTCTTGTTTTTACATGGGGCCTTGTTGATGTGTTTGGGCGCCGTCCCTGCATGCTCACAGGTCTTGCTATGCAATGCAGCACCCACGTCTACATGTCCATCTACATGTCACTGTTTCTCCACTCGAACAATAAGCCCGCCTCTGATACAGCTATTGCTTCGGTATTCATTTACGCTGTCGGGTGGTCTATCGGTCTTTGTACAGTTCAGTATCTGTACGGTACAGAAATCTATCCGACACGCATCCGAAGCGTTTGCTATGCCACCAATATGGCACTTCACTGGTTCTTCCAATTTGCAGTGGTCCGGGTCACTCCAAATATGTTTGTCAGCTTGAACATTTGGGGAGCGTACGTGTTTTGGGCGATGGTGTGTGCTCTTGGTTTCATTTTGCTTGGTATCTGGGCTCCTGAGACCAAGGGAGTTCCAATGGAAAGGATGGAAGAGTTGTTCGCCGGCAAATGGTGGATGGGCTGGAAGGCCAAAGTCGACCTGACTCAGTGGACCAGAGAGGATATGATTCTTGAGGAAAAGGAGGTTGAGAAACCTACTACCACAGAACTAGAGAGAGCTTAGAAGTAACAATGTGATTTCTTCAAGTTTCAGCCTACCCCAGAACTTAAAAAGGCGAGCATTGTGTGCAGAAAAGGGATATTTTCGGGCTCGTTGGGAAGCCCTGTGTTTCGGAGCGCCAAGCAGTTGACAGCCTCTGTTCCGTTGCCCGGTAGATTTAAGTCCGAGGCCTCGGCCACTGTCCAAAAGTATCGAAAAGAGTCGGAGCAACTTTACTCGCTTTGTTCAGAAGTTTGAAATCCTGGGCAGATTTTCTATAGATCTGCAAATTGTGGCGTGAGCGGCTGTTCTCACTGGCTGTCTCAGGAAGAATTATCAATTCTCCAAGCTTAAATCTCGGGATTTCGAGATAATCACAAACGGCACAGGCTTTTGGGTGTATTTGGACTCTTCTTCCCCTCAATCGTTGATATTGTGCCAAGAGATTCAGAGTTCTGAACAAGTCATGCACATGCTCCACTCGGTCAACTTCCGCAACCCCACCATTCAGTTCCCGTGGCGGGGCAATATTTCTGGGGCATTGATTAACTCCAGACTTCGGTGATAATTGTCATTCCAGTAATGTGAAAGTGTGGGTGGGGAGATCCCCAAGGCTCTGGTTTCCGCGGCCGCCACTTCGATCTGTAAAGTGCAGCCTTCTTCCTGCCCAGTTCAACGACTGAGAATTAGCACCAACGCAACTACACTAAACCAACCATAGGTTTCTATCCTCTTGACTTTACTTCGCAGCACTACCATGGCGGATAATAAGAACATCGGAGAGGAAATGAGGAACCTGAATGGCTTGGCTCCAGTCGGAGCTCTCCAGCAATTTTACGATGAGCTAGACCTTATGAGCTCTGCGGAATATAGAGTGAAGGAAAGGAAACTCGTTCGAAAGATCGATCTTCGACTGATGCCAATGCTATTTCTCATGATTGTGATGAAGTAAGTCGACAGCTCCTGCTTTTATGGGAATCAACTCCGCTAACACAGCCAGCTATCTTGACCGAAATGCTTTAGCAAATGCTAGGATCCAAGGAATCGAGAAGACACTACACCTCCATGGAACTCAGTTTAACACGGCAATCAGCGTTCTATTTGCTGGGTACATCGCTCTCCAGGTTCCTTCGAATATGATCATTACTCGGGTCAGACCCTCTATTTATCTCCCAAGTTGCATGATCATTTGGGCTTAGTATCTGGTATGACTTCTTTTGTACACGACTTCAAGGGTCTTGTAATCGTCCGTTTTTTTGTCGGATTTGTGGAAGCGTAAGACATCCTTTTCCGCAATTTTCTTTTCCACCACTGATTGACCTTAAGGCCGTATTTTCCTGGAGCGCTGTTTCTTCTCTCATTATGGTACACAAGTAAAGAACTTGCGCTCCGCACTTCCATTCTCTACGCTGGCTAACTTCTGTCCGGTGGATTTGGGGGTCTCGTTGGCGTCGGTGTGCAGTACGGTCTTAACGGTGCGAAGGGCATACCTTCATGGAGATGGCTTTTCATCATCGAAGCAACTATTACGGTTTTAATCGCCATAACTTCCCTGTTTATCCTTCCCGACTTCCCACACACGACCAAGTTCCTTTCAGGACAAGAGAAGGCCATCGCGACACGCCGACTTGAAACTTCATCTGGAAGCAACGATACTGAGCGCGGGCCACTTCTGAGCGGTGTCAAAATGGCCTGCGTAGACTATAAAGTCTGGCTCTTGGCTCTTATTATCATCACCAAGACATCAGCTGGTCCTGTAACATCCTTCATCCCTACGTTGGTGGCAACTCTTGGGTACAGCAAAGTCAACTCGTTGCTCCTCGTAGCACCTCCTTATGTTTTCGCCACCATTGTTGCCTTGGCGGTCTCCCACAGCTCTGATAAAAGAGGCGAACGCTGTTTTCACATCATGGTACCGATCTTCTTCGGGATGGCGGGATTCATCATCGCCGCCACAACACTTAACTTCACTGCACGATATATCTCCCTTTTCTTCATGCTCGCAGGAGTCTACGGCAGCTATAATGTAGCACTTGCATGGATCTCAAGCACTCTACCAAAGCCCATTGAGAAGCGTGCCGCGGCTATTGCGTTGGTTAATACCGTTGGCAACTTTGCTCAGGTCTACAGCCCGTATCTGTATTCCTCTACCGACGGTCCAAGGTATCTGCACGCAATGATCGCAAACGCTTGTTTCTGTGTTGGCTGCGCAGTAGTTACTTTTGCCCTCCGTTTCTGTTTGGTCAATGAGAACAAAGCGGTTGCTGCACTTGAAGGACGGTTTGCGAGTGGTATACCGCCAGAGAAGGTAGAAGTAGAGGAACTTGATGTTTCAAATCCAGGGGCTGCTATAGCTTATGCTCCTGGATTCCGACATGCTTTGTAAATCGATGGTCGAATTCATTCTTCTTTGCTCGCTTGTTTATAATTGAGGAAAAGAAGTATTTTACGAAAGTAAATATCTTAGAAAAAGCAAATATTTTACCTTGAATAAATAGTCATAGAAAAGGGAACAAGATTAATCATTATCATAAGGCTATTTAATAAATTTAATAGCTATAAACTATTTATTACTTATAATCGAATTAATTCGAATTATATTAATTTGATTTTATTCTTATTAATTTTTTAAATTTATATATTTTCTTTTATTAATTATAATTACTATTTATTTACTTTAGATTCTTAAATAAGATTTCTATTAATTAAAATATATTTCTCGTTTTACGAAATATATTATATTTGTATATTATTATTTTATTTCGAATTATATAAATTAAAAGAAATTAATTTTATATTTATATATTAAATATATATTAAATTATATAATTATATTTTTTTTCATAAAGCTTATAATTATTTTCTTATTTTTAATTTTATTTATAATATAATTATATATAAAATATATTAATATATTTTAATATTATACGAAATTATTAATTATTTTTGAATATAATATTAAAAATAAAAAGTTTAATAATATACCAAATCCAAATTATAAGTGATTTTTATTTACTTCTTATATAAATCTTTTTTTCCA
>FJOG01000067.1:100231-187163 GCA_900073065.1 Phialocephala subalpina | reverse complement strand
GAGTATTAAAAAGTTTAAAGAATATAAACTTTATTCGAAAAATTAATTCTAAAAATAAAAATAATAAAATTAAGAAAATCGAAATAATTTATAAAGTTTTTTTATTTAATTGGATTTTAATAAATTTAGGATTTTTATTTATATACTTTTCTTTAATATTAATAATTTCTTTGATTATAAAAAATATATATATAATTTATTATAATATTATATAAAATAATTTTCTATATATTATAAATTTTGAATTTATAAATTAGAAATTAGAAATTAATAAATTTATAAACTTTTTATATAATTTTATAAACTTTATATTATTATAGGAATTCTTATATTAGTTATATTAATTTATTAACTTTGGAATACTTTTCGATTACTTAATATTAATATTTTAATAAGAAACCAAACTATAAATATATTAAGTACAAAGTATATTAACGCTATGAACTCATGATATAATTAGAACCTTAGTACTTTTCCGGCCTCGGATCTATTATAAACACTTTATATAGTATTCTTCCTAGGCTTTATACGGCCCCTGATAAGAATACTGGCCACCCAAACTAGCAAGGCTATCTCTATCCCCGTTGGTGAAGCCCTTCAAAACCGGCCAAACGTGACTTATACTATTGATGGTCTTCAAGGACAGATATTAAGTACGACTTTAGCTGGGGCAATAGAGGTCATCGCTACTATATCTGATATTGATCTCGAGAGAACGACCCAGGTCGCAAGGAGTGTCGAACCCCTTAACAAGTCACTCGCAACTGCCTTGGGGGACTACGCAACCAACGTTGTCTTGAACATACTCAGCGACAATATTCTTAGGTACGTGCTTCGTTGCATCCTCCAAAGGTGACCCGCAACCATTGACAATGCCAGCACACCCGCCAACGTCACCGCCACTTAGTCCACCCAGATCAATATCTACTCCTACCAGCCTCACAATCTGATTATTGCTTATTCCCTCGCAGTCTTCTTCACAACTATGGTCATCCTCTTCGGTGCTTTCGCTTTACATAGCAACGGAACAAGCTACAACAACTCGGTTTCCACTATTGTCAGAACTGCTCAGTCTCCGGAAGTAGGTCTCCTTATGCACTTCAGTCAAAGACTGACCCTTCGACTTCATGCCCACTGTTCTGACCTATGTCATTTACAAATTCAGGCATTGGTACAAGGCAGCACGAGTGGCGCAATGCCGTTTCCTCCACATATCGCTGAGGCGAAACTATCCTTTGGAATATTGCAGGACCAGTACGACACCGAGAGAGGCTCGGTCAATACACAGACCGATGATATTCTCGATCTGGAAGCGGTTGAGATCTAATAATAGAAATAAGACGTTAAATAAAGGTCGGTTTCTGTAGTATAAAACTCGTGGTGATTCAAGGAAATTCAGGTAGCAGCTTACTGCCTCTGCGATTGGCCAGGACCTTTGCTCAAAAGCAACAACAAAATTAATAGGAATATATACCTTGATAGAATTTTCCCCACCACATACGACCATAGACTGAAGAGAATTGGGCTATTTCTACACTTCAACAGCACTCTAGCATCAGGTCTATATGTTATCATACTTCTTTTAAGAATGAGATCCAGGTTCTTAGATTTTTGTTGTATATCAAGATCTCAGAATCAGGGTCCTAAACATCCGAAAGCACTTTGATGAGAGATTCACTTTGCTTCGCAGTGATCCAGGGGCTGGGATTTGAGCTCTGGGAGTTTGACACACTGTGATTCTGCTTCGAGTATGATCAATTGCGAGTCACGTTGATCATACTATCACTTCCCTTTTCCTCTTTTCTTTGCTCCAACTTCTTACTCTTCTTCTTCCTCTTCCTTATCTACTCCGCGCAATTGATTCGGCATATCGCATGAGAAGTGAACATCGCCGAATGCAGTCCATCACACTGCAAGAAGCAGAAAGCAAAGAAGTAGCATTTATAAAATTGAGACATCACCAGCCTGCTGTGAAGCCTGTAGATAGAATCAAGTGTCCTATCTCCTTGCTCGTCACTAATTGTCTAACAAGTCTCTTCAACACATGCATTTTCATTTTCCGTCTTTTTCAGCTTTGGCACGATTTGGTAGATTCTGGATAGCGACTGAGTTGGGCGAAGTCGCATAAAATTTGAAATTGCAACATCTCTTGGGCCAAATTCTCAGATATTACATTTACGACTAGGATTTAGGACTGAGTGCTGCTCTTGGCATATTCTTAGCATGCCTTAGCCCTTATCTTCACTCAAGAGAGGTTCAGCCAAGAACTATGGATTGAAGACCTGCTAGCTTCATGAAATAGGTTTCAGCCCAAGCCCCAAATCCACCACTTCCAGGGAGTCTCCCATCCATATGAGCATATGCACCACCTATCACAAGATACTCATGAGCCGTGCTATTCAAGGCCATTTCCTTCTCCCGAAGAATAACAGGTATGTTCAATCCTTTGATATAACATACCCAGTCACCAATTTGTGCCGTTGATGGAGCCATGCCGATGAGGCCTGTTTGACTGACAATCAGGCACATCTGGCTTTGTAAAGCCTTTTCAATTATCTCTATACAGCGTTCAAATTCTTCATTCGGAAAGGACACATCTGAACCGTGTAGGAGATACTTGAGACGGTTTGTCTTGGAATTTAACTGTGACCATTGCTGCAGCGTTGATGATCCGATTCTGAGTAACGAGTTCAATCGAAGCCAGCAATTTATATCGTCCCACCCCGAACCTATCTTCCAACCACGAACTTCTCTTCGACCTTTTGGGCGCCAGAGATTGTTGAGGCAAGATTGAGAATCAATGCTAGGTGGAAGTCGGCAGAGACATAAAGTCTGCAAAATGGCAGCTGGTATCCCAGAAGGATACAGGTCGAGGTTGCTGGGCGTGACGTCGAAGTTTTGGCAATGCGTGTTGTCCACGCACAATTTTGGCTTATTTGCGAAGTTTTCAGGGTAGAGGAGAGGAGAGCTAATCTGGCATACTTGGCCCAATAGAATTCCTTGGGTCTGCAGTGACTTCGCGTTCGGAGCTTGCTGTATTGTGATATGAGAAAACATGGGATTCAAAGAGCAGCATGGAGATCCAAGATTCGTATTAAGTTCAGACCAGAGCTGTAAAGACTTGGCATCCGACCAAGGCCATCCTTTTTTGGAATGATCCGGAAAGTTCGTCGAAATCGGGTCTGAGGACTTCGCCGCAGTAAGTAATGCTCCGGTTAAGTCGCAGAGTACCTGCTCAATGGTCCGCTGGTAGCTTGGAATTGGGACAAGGCGGGGGCCATCAAAAGTGAGACCAAGAAGAGCATAGATCTTGTCTAGCTGTTCGGTGGCAAGCGCATAGTGACTCCATTGAATGGCCTCAAAAAGGCTTATTGGTCGTGGATCTTTGAAGCGAATTCGAAAGTGGTCAAGCTCGGCAGCATATTTATATGCTGCACAAGATTTTGGAACGTTGTCTGAATGCTCTTTCCAATGATCAAGAGCGTCGGTGATATATTGTCAATCCATCGCTATACGGCCGATGAGTACTTTCACCCGACAACTTGCGGCAATTTCCTGAATCACCCACACTCGTCTCCAATAAGTCAGCTCAAAAAAGCTTTGAAAGATCCTCCAGCGTTGAGTGTCCCATTCCCTTTCCTCTTCTGTTTTTCCACCTCTGGCACTGGATGTAAACCCAACAGCGGTGTGCCTTCGACCAGGAAACCATATGTATCTCTCATTCTCGAATAGGTATTTGACAGCGTTGGCAATATTGTCGGGATCGTCTCCAAGCCATGAGATGACATACATAGCTTGAGAATAAATCTGTCTCATGTTGCGAATCTGAAGACCTCGTTCTTCATTATCACCCTGATTAATACACAATGCATCAATCCAAACACGAAGATATCCACGGGATCGTAACTGTCGGAGGGCGGCCTCAAGATTGTGACCAACCTCAACGACAGTATCGTTAATTGTGATCTTCTGCTTGGTCCGTAAATCGCCCCAACAGTATGATAAGGCATGATAGCTTCCAGGGTCGATTAAAGTCGTCTTTTCCAGGGTGCAATGCACGCTCTCGTCGTAAGGGGCATCCAGGATGTTGAGGAGTCGAATCTCGTAGGCGAGAAAATCTAGTCGCGTATATAACATTGCAATTGATGGAGGGAATTTCGGTTTTCCGCACAATGGTAGATCAGATGGTTTGGAGGGACGATGAAGATGGGGATGACACCATAGTAATAGTTCATTCTCATGATTCTCCGGCGAACATTTGCGTGTCGTTTCATCTCCCTGGCAGTGTTTCAGATCGAGGGGGACGTGCTCATACAAAGTAATCGGCCGCGTTCTGCTACACTGTGCGCCTTCCTCTTAAAGCTTAGCTAACTACGGCGTCTGGCGTCGCACTCGTGGCGCACCAATTGGGGTCTCGCCCGATCAAGGCTCAGGCGATGTATTACACTGCTTCTGGGGTACTTGGTATGCTTCTCGTAACGAGGTACTGTACGAGTTACAGACATAATGCTGCTGCTGCGAGTTTCATACACAACAGGAAACTGTGTGCTATGGGCGCTAGAATCTAACGAGCGAGGCCGGAAATTGAGTGCTGTCGCGCTCACTCGGGCGCAGGGTACGCAGTGAGGCTCAATTAATAAACCGTCTCACCTCCTTCCCATACCATCCTCAATTTAAATAATAGTCTGGCGAAGTCCCCACATGATGCATAGCGAGGTCGTCTCGTTATTCTTTCAAAGGAAATAATTTACATAAGGGAAAAGTAGGGTTGAATGCGAGGCTGTGAGGTGCGCTGTAGAAGCAGCCCCTGAAAGGTGTTTTTGTGTGGTGAGATCTAAGCAACAGCTTTTGCGCGGCTTTTCGATCGGCGAGATACCTTTCACACACACAAAGCGGCATTGACTTTTTGGTTCTGGGATCTAAAACCCCAGGACTAAGGACTCGAGGAGAATTGGGCATCCCGTCCGCTCTGCCATACACAAGCCTCAGATTAGTAGTTGGGTGGGTGACCACCAGCGAATACCTGCTGTTGTATGTTTTTGGATTTTTTTGTGAAGCGAAGCCGACCTTTGTAGCCACTGTTTCCATAGCGGCATGCATTCAGGGTTTAGCACTCTGCTTTTGTAAATATCTTTCCTTAGACACCTAAGATTATGCCTTTTTCTTGTCTGTGCTTCATCTTATTAATAGTTTGAAATTTTGTGCCTGCTCGACCCATAGGTTGAGAGTTAAACCCTTAGAACCGTATATCGTATTTGAGGAAGAAATAGAATGTTCTAATTCATCGTTACGGACTCACTCGAACTCTTGCTCACACGCTCGTGTTTCCAGCATCCATATTAGGAGAAAAATCTGCCTTAAGCTCAAAACGAATTACTTTTAGAGGGATCCTATTTAAGTTCCTAAGGAGCCTACTTCGTCCTCTAAATATGGTCGTATAAAGTTGACAACTTTAGCACGGCATAATTAAATAGTATATAGATTATAATTAGTCACCGAAAAAGAGAGCAAGAACGTGATTAAGTAACCGTATAGAGGGTAAGGCGAGGGTAAGTAGCGCCCGAGCAGAGCGGCAATGCTAATTAACCGTATTAAAAGAGAAAAGGAAAAAGTGTGGTCCGAGATTAACTCAAATATTGGATTGAATAAAGACGATCATTCGATATAATAATATCGGTATTTATTATATCGAGATAGTTCTATTGCCGGTTATCATACTTACTCTTTCCTCAGAAGGTTTTTCTTTTAATGTGTTTTTCAATGATACTTACTTATCAAATATCAATACTATTGAACCCCTAGCCCTAAGATTAGGTTCTTGGCGTGGATATCCGATATAATTCAAGTATATTGATAGATTTCCACAACTTCAAACGAACTCGATGAAAGAGATAGGAAATTGTAGGATTTTGGGAGAAGACTGCGTCAACGGTTGATTGCATTGTTTGCACGAAGTTACGGTGCTCGTGGGTTTCTCCTGGTATATTACGGCAATACGAAGGATATCGATAAAGTGCAAGAGTTAAGATCGAGATAAGTCTGTCAGAATTGACTGAGTTGGGATTTTCTGGATGCCTGATTTAACAGGGGTCATTCTTGGTGCAGTTTGGCAAGTTTAGAGCAAAATCTATCCATGGAGATCAATGAAAAACTGAATTGCGGCCTTCTTGAGTGTAAGAAGAGTCCCGGGACAGTGTGAGAGGGAAGTGCGACTTCTGAAAGTGGAATTGCTATATCACTTTCTGTTGTTGACCTGCCGAAGAAAAGGGCCGCAGTTGTATAGAAGGAGATTCCAAGCCAGCAGGAAGGGAGGTTGCAACGTCCTGGGCTAAGAAAGATTACATGGAGGTTAGAGCTCCACAGGGAGTCTCATCTGGACACTAATAACCTAGCAAGATGAACAACTGTCAACAATGAGTAGCAGAAGTTCAAGGTGGCTCAAGTGGAGGAAAAGGTCTACATCCATTGCCTAGCATAATATTCAGAAGGGGAGAGCTGAAATACTTGATGCTGAGAGCAAGACGTTGATATTGTCAATCAAACCTTCGTCGGATTTTGGTTGCACCTGAAGTACCTCTTTTTTCACACAAGCTGAACAACTTTGATTTTCTTTCGAAACGAAGACTTTCACGTCGTGGAAGTGCAGACTCCTTGTTTGCTCTTATGAGACATCCTGCAGAATTGCAGATCTGGAGCCGGCTTCGATTTCATGACCTGAAAGAGCCTCGTAGATCTGGATGAGGATTCTGACAGTTTGGAACTGGAGCAGTTCAGCATTCTCTGGGGAAGATCCTTCGAATTTGGTTGACTTGCCGTGTGACTTGCTGCAATTGATGAACCTGAGCCCGCGATATGTCCTAGTGATGAAAGACTGAAAGGTGAAGATATCCCGCATGAAAGCCAGAGCCTGTGGCATACGAAGAGCTGGAGAAGTCGGTGTGTTGATTTTGGGCCTCTCTTGGTAAATTCTGCAATCCCAAGTCAAAGGACATTAACGGATCCGATGAGGAGGGCTTTCATGACGATGGGGTCAGGGAAAACTTGTGGTATTGCACTCATCGAGGTGGGACTTGCCCCAGCTGCATGGCATAGCTGGTTGGCTGGTGCAGTTCCGCCCGAGAACAGAGTGGCCAATAAGTCAGCCAACTGATTAACTGACTGATGACTGATTACAATAAGCCAGTAATTTGGCCATTTTCATTAGCTAAGTCAGTCAGTTAAGCACTCGTCTAACCGATGGACAAGTTAGGGGATTTTAGGTAGAATTAATTTACAAAAATTGATATACATAAAACACTAGAGGAGATTGAATAGAATCTATCGATCCCCATTATTCGGGCTGTAAATAATGTAACCAATCAGCTCGCGGCCCGCATCTACAGCTCGGTGCAATTTCGCATCAATTTCAGGGATGTGCAAGGAAAAGGTACATATCCGTCAATACGACAACCACGCGAGCTACGAACACGAATGAGGAGGGGGAAAATGGAGATTGATTTAAGCCCATGCTCTAAATCTAACCCTATGAGCCCTCGTGTCTCAGAACGGGTTGCTCCCCCGCAATTTTTGCCGGTTGCTTCCCCGCACTTTTGCCGCCTAGCTTAGCTTTTCTGGAAGAGGGTCATATGCAAGCAAGATCTTGCTTCTAATCGATACCACATGCATACAATACTGAATCTCATCTCACGACTTCACCATCTCAATCTTTGCTCATTGAAAGCTTGAGCAGACCCAAGCTACTCATACGAAGCTGTTGACATTTTGTACCCCTCGTCGCGCTCCGAAGACGATGTCTCCATCTCCGACAGCATCCGATGAATCAACGACAATCTCAACAAGCTTATCCTGTGAAGCCTGCCGAAGGTAGGTACCATCACATTCGATTCTACCTCCGCTCCATCGAATTTACGCTGATCGTTCCAATTCATAGACGCAAAATCAAATGGTCAGTCAGCACCATAATCGCAATCCACCAATCGGCCACCAACCAATATCCATGTTCCAAATGCAGCAGAAGTTCACACACGCTAATCTAAAAGTCTTGAACAGTGGTCGAGAACGCCCTGTCTGTTCATTGTGTCGGAAGTCAAGACAAACTTGCTTCTATCGTGAAGGTCCGCTGAAGCCAGGTCCCAAACTTGGTACGTTCTGATTGCCCACACTCATCTGCACTACTAATTTATGTGTATGAAGGCTCAAAGCAAGGAAATCGAAAACGTGCTCGCACTGGACAGGCTCGAAGCACTATTGGCGAGGACGAAGATGGTCAGGATAATGACTCTGCCGGAATGGTCAACTTATCTCACACCAGCCATGCTTCGGGCTCTCAGATGATGAGTGGACAGTATGGTCAAGAATCCGGCCTTCTTTCAGAATGTAACTTCGACTGTGCGCCTACCAGAAATTCCCTGGCCACAGCTACTCCTCGACCCGAGTCTTTGGACATGCATGATTTGTCCTCTATTGTTCATCCTTCACACGAGCCTACCTTCGACATCTGTGAAAATGGAGATAAGGAAACTTTCTCGAATCCAGCGGAGACCATAGGACAGTCGACTGATTTGGATTTGATCACGTTTGCATGCAAGAATCTGGACCTTTCATCAGAGACCCTGAATGTCCTGTAAGTGAACTTCCTATTTTCCAGCCTAACTCTAACTCACTACATTTCCCTCCGTAGCATAGATTCTTATTTTACCCACATGACATCATTCTCGCTATTCCGTCCTTCCCAATTCCAATCCAAACTTGCTTCGATCACCTCCCAGGGACAACTTACAGCTCTCTTGGCAGCCATGTTCACGTTCTCTGCTCGATTCGTCAAAGCGAGCAACGATCAGGAAATAAGCTCAACAAACAATGGCCAGTCCTATGCAACATCACAAGTCGAGCGATTCAGCACACTCTCCCAGCTCCATATAGACCAAGCATTTCGAGAATGTGGAGATAGCAGGCCTACACTGGTGTTGTTGCAAGCTCTGGCACTTTCAACTTTCCAACAGTTGATAAAGGGTGCCCGCGGGCTTGCTTGGAGATCCCTAGGCACATGTGTTCGGGTTGCTTACGAACTTGATCTTCACCTCGTGGACTCAGATGACAGAGATGAAGACATATCCTTCACGGGCAAGAGAAGGCAATCATGGTGTTTGGATGAGGAAAAGAGAAGGATTTGGTGGGCTATCTGGGAGATGGACACCTTTGCCAGGTATGTTCTACCAGCTCTCGATTTCCAATCCTAGGCAGGAGTTCCTCGTGCTTCCCTTCCAGGCTTTCTCGAAGACACACTATTTCAAGCAGAACCCTGGACACTTCTCTAAATCTGTCAAGACCATCTTCTAATCTACATACAGTACTGTACGTCGCTGCCCCACAGCGATTGACTGGTCTCAGAACGAAACGAAACTTCCCATCGATGACGAGTTCTGGTTCCGCGACGAATTTCGTCAAAGCTGCTACCTAGGTCTGGATGCCATGACTCGATGGAGGGACCTCCAAGAATGCGAGAACAAATCAGCAAAAGCCTGGTTTATTGTTGTCAATTCGATGATGAGGCAGGCGCAGCAGCTTTCCCACCCAACACCGAGACCTGTTCCGGTATCTGCATTGGCCCAACGAAGATCTAGTATGAGGGTTCTCAAAACGAATGCTGGAAAGACCCGCGAGGAAATATCCGAAAGCCTCGGTGTCTTGGAAAACGCATTGCATTGCTTTTCCATGGCCTTGCCTTCGCATCTGAAATATCATCACGAGAAACTCAGTTTTCCTGTCTCCGGTTCCGGCTCCTCCCTTCTGATGCTCCAAAGCTCAATATACAGTATCTATGTCATGATGCAGTTAACTAAATTCATGATGTATCACCACGCTGTCTTTGGGGGTGGCCGGCGAGAACATTGCCAGGTGAAGTCTTCAGCTGAGAATATACTCACGCCGCCTTCTGAGCCGATAAATCCATCTGAACCAGATCCGGATGGTCTTACTCGATATGCTGAAGCTGCAGATGATATACTCATGATCGTCAGTCGCAGTTCGAGTCACCATGTTCAATACGTCAATCCTTTCCTAGCGAGCACAATCTGGCTTGCTGCCGCGGTGCAGCTCGTGTATAAATTTTTTGGATGTCCGGGAGCTAATCAGGATCTGACGGAGTCCAAATTTGAGGTTTTACGCCTGAATTACATGCAGTTTGTCGAGCATTGGAAAACATCGACAACCCTGCAAGGTAACCTGGAGATATTGAAGAAATCACTTGACTTTATTCATGCGCGCAAGACCTTACCTCAGCCATCCTTTCCAAGGTCTGGAAGCAGCAAGAGGAAGCAGATTGCAACTATTTCAAACATGGCGTCCTCAGAGGAAGTAAACACAAGTGTACAGGCACTGAGCTCAGATGAAGCAAATAATTCATGGATCCATACGGAGATTCCCGGCCTTCCTGTCCACCTTGACCATTCTGCTTCACACGACACGCACATCGAACAAACAAGAAGACTCGACTTCGGTCAGCTTGCTGGACTTGGCGATGTGGACGAAAATTTCGAAGACTTTATGTTCGACACAGGAGTTACCATGGAAATGGATCTGGGCATGGCGTACGACATAAATAATTTTCTTCAAGCTCAACTATCTTGAAGCTCAATACATCGACCATCATAGATCATCCTCTTCGATTCGATTTGACACCAAGAATGTTCAGGATGTTTGCGGTCTTTACTGAAGTTTGAATGCTTTTGTTGGTTCAAGTCCGCATGTGAAATCTGCCTTTCCAGTCTTCATATCTGCGGGATAAGACAGATGCTCATGGATCCATTTCCATTTGCCATCTCTCTTCTTGGCGATACCAGTTCGTCGGAAAGTTGTGTCAAAGGGTGTGCCACCTGCTGTACCCCATGTGTGTTGGATCCTACGCATCAACATCAGCAACTAGTAATTACACTCATACTGTCGTTAGGAGATAGTTTTAAAGCTGAAGCTGGGAATTACATGGTAGAGAAGGCCGAGTCTTTCGAGAGACATGTGATCTCAATGTCCTTGAAATCCATCTGTCCATCGCCCCAATATGGAAAGATGGCATCGAAATGCTCGCCGAAACGTCCCCGCGGAGTGTTGCCAAACATGTCATACGACAGCATCTGATCGAAGTCGTAAAAGCGGCGAGCGCCGGCCATGCCGTTCACCGCGTCGTTAATCGACTCGTGATTCCAATATTGGAGCCAGCCTTTGTAAAGCTGGTCGAGAATTTCTTGCTCCTCGACTTTCCACTCCGCATTGTGATCCTGAGGGGCAATGAGGATCTCGCCGAGGTCAAATCCTAGAGATTCAGGCACACATACCTTATTTTTGGGCATGCTTAGCCATTCATATGTCTTGTCAATGCTTGTGTATGCCGACTGTTAGAGAATCTAGTTAGAGCACTTATTCAACCTTAGGGCAATCCGGGAAGTTCGACTCACAGCCTCCTTGACAAAGCCATTTTTGTTCATGTTGAGAGCGTTTTGAGAGAGTAATTCGAGGTAGTCTGAATAATAAAGCAAGTATTATTTTGCTGGAATCGGGTTCAAACGCAGAACTCGTTTAAAAGGTGTGTCAAAGTCGGGCATATAAGGGGACTTTATAGAGAGAGAGCGAAATCCGTCCGTTCCCCCGCAGGATGCCACCGACGATAATTTGATTGAGTCCAGGTGCCAATTTTAACTACGCGTGATTTTTCGATTTGTATTTGCACCGATTCTTGCTACAGCCGGAGCATTATAGACGGAGGCTCGGCACAATTTATCTGCCCTTAGTGACATCAAGCAAATTTTGCTAGGAGAGTGGGGTTTGAAGTCCCACTCACGGACTGTTTCAGTAACCAATTCGCCTCGAAAGCAATACAAAGGCAGTTTGTCTATATCAATTGCAGACTGTCCTCAAGACTAAACCTCATACTCTATCGGAAAGCACGACAGACTTAATTTCTCATATCCTCAATCAATATGGGATCAATTGAGCAGCAGCAGTATGATGCCATTGTTGTTGGAGCAGGCTTTGGTGGATGCCATGCCCTGAGGACCTTGCGAGAGAGGGGCTACAAATCTCTAGTTCTTGACAACGCAGCCGATCTTGGCGGTGTTTGGTACTGGAACCGCTATCCAGGAGCTCGTGTGGATAGCAAGGTACCGCTCTATGAGTTCTCGGACAAGGACCTTGTATGTATTCATTCTTCCGTTGCTGAAACCAGAGACTGATTTATTCTAGTGGGGAGATTGGTCATGGAGTGTCAAATATCCTGGGCAGAGCGAAATCCAAGAGTACTTCCAGCACGTCGAGTCAAAGCTTCACCTGAAGAAGGACATCAGATTCAACACCACCGTTACCGCTGCCGAGTTCGATGACATCAACAATCAGTGGCATGTTCACACTAAGGACGGATCTGTCTTTGTGTCGCGATTTTTCATTCTCTGCACGGGCTCATTCTCCGAACCATACATCCCCAAATTCGAAGGTCTGGACACATTCGCAGGGCCGAAGTTCCATACTTCGGCGTGGCCCCATGGTGGGATCAACTACAAAAACAAGAGGGTTGGTGTTGTGGGAAACGCATCCAGTGGCCTTCAAACCATCCAAGAAATCGCACCGGATGTCAAACATCTGACTGTTTTCCAGCAGAGCCCAACCTTTGCTCTGCCCATGCGGCAGACCAAGTTGACTAGCAACTTCCAAGACAAGAGTAAATACCCACAGATATTCGAGGCCCGTAAAAACAACTTCGCGGGAATCGATCGCCAGTTCAATCCCCAATCCGCTCTGGCCGTCTCAAATGAGGAACGCACGAAGTTCTTCGAAGAATTATGGGAAGAGGGAGGACTCTTGTTCTGGCTGGCGAACTACCAAGACATCATCATGAACATGGAAGCCAACAAGTATGCCTACGCCTTCTGGCGCAGCAAAGTGCTTCCTCGTATCAAGAAACTCGAGGTCGCTGAAATCCTTGCACCAGAAGTACCTCCGTACTTCTTCGGAACCAAGCGTGCGACGCTCGAGCAGAGATACTATGAAGTCTACAATCAGGACAATGTCAATTTGATCAACACTCGTGCAAATCCAATCAAATATGTCGTTCCCCAAGGCATTATCACGGAAGACAACACTTTCCACGAGCTCGACATCCTGGTCCTCGCAACAGGATTCGACTCCGTCACAGGTGGCCTCCTCGCAATCGACATTAAAGGTCTCAACGGGCAAACCCTACGCGAAAAATGGGCACATGGAACCTGGACCTCCCTTGGTGTCATGGCGTCTGGCTTTCCCAACATGTTTTTCACTTACGGCCCCCAAGGCCCCACCACTTTCTGCAATGGCCCTACTTGCGCTGAGCTCCAAGGTGAGTGGGTTGTTTCCAGCATGGACTTCATGAGAGAGAAGGGCCTTACATTCTTGAACCCGGATGCGAGGAGCGAGAAGACGTGGAGAGATCATGTTAACATGGTTGGTAATATGAGCTTGTTGCCCCTCACGGAGAGTGAGTATATGGGGACGAATATTCCGGGGAAAACGAAGGAAATGTTAAATTATTTGGGTGGAGTGCCGGACTATGTTCAGAAGTGCAATTATCTTCTTGCTTCTGGATTTGAGGGGTTTGACATTAAGTAGCTTGAGGGGTTTGTTCAAGTCTTTGGGTGTTATATTGAAGTCGTTTGAATCTCATTCCATTGAGGCATCTTCTGATTTCCCTCCAGTACACAACTGGTTCTCATAGTATTAAAAAGCAAACAAATAGAATTCTTCTAACTTGAACGACTTGAAGTGTTTCCATTGGTGGCAGTGCGTATTTTCGCGCAGTTTTAGGATGAATCTTTCCTCGCGCAGCAGTTCAATATAGGAATATATATACTTACCACACTGACATCGACTTTGCCAACCACTTCAACTGACGTATTCACAACATATGTAGAAGTATGAACAGACCGCCTGTAACCAGAGTTCTGTAGTATATAATATGAAGAAGGGAATTAGGAGTCCCAGATCAACCATTTTGAATGAATTATCACTACAAAGATGGCTCCACTTTATACCATCTCATTCTCAGGAAAGGCTAGAACAGATCCTTCACTTATCAATATGCCCATTGAAAGCCTTGCTCCGATGAACCTCGGTCTTTCCAATCAGATCACCACCACTTTTCAGCTCTCCATCTACAACAGTCTTATATCGATCCCAGGCTTTGAATGCATCAAAATCTTTCTCTGTCTTGGTTCTAGATGAACCAGCGACTGTTAATAAGGCTATAAAGAAGAATACGCAAGTTGTGTAAGTCTTAGGGAGATATGTGGATGATACTGACCTGACCCATAGCGTAACCAAGTTTTGATCCCAAACTCCCTTAAATACAGCGCAACTTTGAATCATCACCTCCAACCCGAGTTCCTTTGTAGCATCAGCAAGATTCCCAAGCTTGTTAATCACATCACCGCTCCCCCCACCCTTTACCCAAAAGTGTATCACAGCAATAAAACTATCCTTTCTATTCTTCTCTTCATCATCCTCTCTCGTTAGATACCCTCCAGCTTGGTCATAGTGTTTCAAATCATAATCCTTGCTCGTAAGACCTTGTTCATTTCTGAGCAACTTATCCGAATCAACAAGGGCCATCTCCTCCTTGAAAACCTTGCTAGAGGGATGTCCGATGAAAAATCCGACCGCATGTGAGTAGCCTTCTAACCCCCAGAGTGTGTCTGGCTCGCCATCGAGATCTTGGCCCCAGTAGTATGTGTTTCCGAGAGGTTCTGTGACAGAGACTTCGCAGAGTGGGATGAGGCGTTGCTTCCACTTTGAAACATTGTATCAGGATACAGCTTATTAGGTCAGAGAGGAGCCAGGGGTCTCACGGATTCAATTGCTCCATCTCTTCCAACGACTCGCGCAACGACGAAGAAGGGTGGTCCTGAAGGCATGATGGAATGATGGAATGAGTTTGCGAAGAACAAACGACGTGTGGAAATGATACAAAACGTAAATATTTGACCTATAATGCAGCCATTGAATCTCGCGGATATCTTAAATAGACCGAGAGAATATCCGTGAATTGGTCCGATGCCGCGATGCGGATCCTAGAAATCGCTTAGAAAAGGAGCAGACTATTACGCCGCGGCGTGTATCGCCTGACATTTTGGACGATGGATCACTCGAATAAGTAGATATGTTGCAATCAGACAGGCTTTTTATTGTAGTGGTCAGCAAGAAAGTGGAAATCATCATGCATCCTCTCACGGGGCACGATCAGACAAGATATTGGATATATCCAATGATCAGATTGCCTATCTAATTACCAGCTGGGTCAAAGTACAAGGTTTGATGGCGGTCTTCTCGTCCTTGCTGCTGCATAACCTCCATCAACAGTCCAGCGAGCTGAAACGTCAGTTTTGTTGGCACAAAATCTGAAAAGGCCACTTACCTCCGGTAACAAAAGAGGCATCCTCACTGAGCAGGAAGCAAATGACGTTGGCTACCTCATCAGCTCTTCCAGTTCTACCCAGCAGAGTCTCATCTCCTAGCATCTTTTGATTCCATAATCCTTTTGCTTCGCCGTTACGGACGATGGCAGTATCGATCGGACCTCTGTTCAAATCAGCATAAAGAGACTGGACTTGCATGGTAAAACCCACGGTAATACTGCATTAACGCGCACGCCTTCCCATCCTACCTCTCCAGCTGCCGATTCTGTGAGACCGAGGACTCCAAACTTGCTTGTCGCGTAGGCGGCATTCCCAGGCATGCCAAAGAGTCCAGAGGTGCTAGAAACATTGACGATCGACCCTCGTGGCTTGGTGATGTGGGCGAGCTGAGCTCGCATGCAATTCAGCACACCTCCCAGATTGACAGCCAAAGTGAAGTCCCAATCTTTTTGGACCTAGAGGTAAATAGATCATGAGCTGGAACTTCAACCATACTAGACAACTGAATTGCATACCACAGTTTCGACAGTGCTGCCACCGTTTTCAGCAGCGGCAACACCAGCCACATTGGCAGCACCATCTAATTTTCCAAACTTAGTGACAGTATCTTTGATCCAACTTGTCACCTCTTCAGCTTTTCTGACGTCAAGAATGCGAGTTGCGACCTGCGCTCCGTGTTTTGTACCTGCCATATTTTAGCAGCAACCAACTTCCACATGGGTTAGACAGAATGCACAGGTATCTTTCGTTGCTTCGAGTCCAACCAAGTTGATGTCACTGATAGCAATTGCTCTTGCTCCTAGCTTTGCAAGTCTGATAGCCGTGGCTTGACCAATGCCGGATGCTGCTCCTGAAACCGTGAAAACCTTTCCCTTGACCATAATTGATAGATGCGACGTGGAAGTGGAGGCAAAAGAATTGACGCCTATCTGACGTTACTAGTAGGTATCGCTCGCTACATGCACAAGAATTGGCAACACAAAATACTAGTTTCCACCGTGCTCAGTGTGCTTAATGGAAGACCTCCCTAGCAAAATAATGTATCCGCCATCGACGGACAGATTTCTTTAAATCAATCCGTCCACGTGACAACGAGAGCTCTGGAAAGCTACCAAACTGGCCACCTCTGCTGGACACACCAAGAAAAATCCACACACATAGATCTTCGTACTTCGCATCTTCGAGCTATCAACTTTGTCTTTCTAAATCATGTCCTCCCAACCCTTGAAGGACAAAGTCGCATTGGTGACTGGAGCTTCGTCTGGAATGGGCCGAGCAATCGCCCTGAAACTTGCTGAGAAAGGTGCGAAAATCATCTGCTGTGATTTGAGGGCGGAGGCCAATCCTTCTGGCTACGAAAACGACATTTCTACCACAACAGTAGATCTCATCACGACAAATGGGGGCATAGCAGTCTTCGAAAAAGTCGATATTTCAGCAGTGTCAGATATCGAAGGCGTATTTGCTCGAACATTATCCAAGTTTCATCGCCTTGATGTCCTGATCAATTGTGCCGGATATTGGGCGCCGTTCCGAGACTTCGTGAACGAGGACGACGAGCTCTGGGCCAAGATGTCTGCAATTAACACTCTTGGCACAGCCAGAGCAATGCGCCTCGCCATCCGCCAGTTCCTCAAACAAGAAAATGACCCAGATTGGGGCAGTCGAGGACGTATTGTCAACATCTCGTCGTGTGCCGCTGTGGTCGCATTTCCAGGCGAGGTTGCATATTCAGCGACCAAAGCATCCGTCAACCATATGACACGCGCTGGGGCACTAGACCATGCAAAGGATTCGATCAATATCAACTGTGTTGCTCCGGGAATTGTTGCAACGGGTATGGCGCGTCAGAATATTGAAGATGCAGACATCTTCGCGTTGATGGAAAAGTCCACACCATGGCCGAGGATTGGACGAGCAGGAGATATTGCTGGAGTCACTCTGTTTCTCTGCCTTCCCGAGTCACAGTGGATGACAGGACAAGTTCTCGCGGTCGACGGAGGATTGACTCTTGGAGTCGCTCCGTGAACATTGGGGTTAGAGATGAGTGAACAGGAGAGAGATCGAGATCGCGAAGATGGCGAGAGAGATTATAGAGATCATGATTTCTTATGTCAGCACCGCTGATCTTAAAATGAACATCCTGAAGTTCCTACACCAATCTTCCTTCAAAAATTTTACCATCATACCCTTTCAGCAATGTCAGCTTCCCCGCAACGCAACACCTTGTCCCGAACCAAGTAATATTAAACCGAGATTATGATTGCTTACCCGAGATGACTGAAAATTCGTCCGTACAATGTGCGCGCGGTCCGATTTCAGGGATTGAGTTATCGCGAATTCAGTCCGAGTTCGAGGGACGTCCATCCGGGGTAACTCGCTTCTCCACATTTTATCAGTTACCGTACCCCACATCTGTCTATGAAATGAGGCTAGGGTTGAGTTTCCGTCCCTTTCCCCTATATCATATATTTTTGATTCCAATTCAGAATCTGGTCATTCTCATCCCCGTTCAAGTTTCTCTTCTCTCTGGTATCTGACATGGACATCCCAATCACCGTGTATGCCTTGTTTGGGGTTGCTGCTTTAGGACTGTTCTATGCCCTGAATCTTGGAAAGCGAGACTCGCGAATGCCACCTGGGCCTCCAACCATTCCTATTCTTGGCAACGCACATCAGATACCATCCACAGGTCTCTACAAGCAGTTAGTCCCGTGCTCACCATGCATCGATAAGCCAAGTTTAACTTTGACTCCCCGCTACGCAGGTTTCGCGAATGGGCAAAACAGTACGGATCTGTCTTCACTTTGAAGCTAGGATCAGCCAACGTCGTTGTTCTTTGCGATCGAAAAGCAATCCATAGGCTCCTGGTTGAGAAAGGATCCATATACTCTGACCGACCTGGAAGTTATGTTGGTAAACTGCTCACAAAAGGGGATCATCTCGCCCTTGAACAGATGACACCAATCTGGCGAGAGAAGCGCAAGATCATCTCCCACAACTTCTCGCCAAACCAATTGGACCAAAAGCATTTCAAAGTCCAAGAAGCAGAGTAAGTCAAGCTTTAGATTAAAAGGTTGGTGAAACTAAAGGATATACAATAGGGCAACTGTTCTTATGAACAATCTGCTGGATTCCCCCGAAGGATTCTATGATCACATCCGACGATACACGGCTTCCGTGGCCTCGTCGCTGACATTCGGATATCGGGCGGCCACGTTTCAATCCTTCTGGGCATACGTACGCGGACTGTTCCCAATCTATATATGAAGATGCCAACTAAATCTTTGCAGGGCGTATACGATGTGATGGGAAAGGTACGTTCCTCAACGCTGTTCTACAAGATATGAATACAACGCTTATGGGGTGCAGTGGACGGCTGCAATGGAACCAGGCGCGAATCCACCTATCGACGAGTTCCCATTCCTCCAATACCTGCCCGCATGGTCGGCATTCTGGAAGCGCCGAGCCATCGATGCTGGAAAAACCATGGATTCAGTCTGGACGAAAGCTCGCCAGCGAGTTGAGGCACGGAGAGCAACAGGTGTGCGCAGAAATTGTATCATCGATAGTCTCCTGGATGAATATGAGAAGTCGGGGTGGCCGTTGTCGCAGCATGGTTTCAATAACTTAATGGGTGAACTCATCGAAGGCGGCGCCGACACGACAGCAGCGCAACTTCTGACCCTGATACTTGCTTTTGCGTTGCATCCAGACGTACAGAAGAGAGCGCGTGCTGAGATCGATGCTGTTTGTGGAACTGAGCGATCTCCAGTCTGGTCCGACTTTGCGCAAATGCCGTACGTTAATTGCATCGTCAAGGAAGGCATGAGATGGCGTCCTGTGTAGGTTTCCCACAATTTGTACCAATCCATTCTAATCCCTCGTAGTGCTGTGACGGCATTGCCCCATCGAGTCCGAGAAGGTTTGTATTCCCACGTCTCTTGGTCAATTCAACTACTGACCTACGTTGACAGACGATAGCTACGAAGGCATGCTCATTCCCAAAGATACCACCCTCTTCATCCCAACTTGGGCCCTCCACCACAGCGACAGTATCTACCCCAACTCCGAATCCTTCAATCCCGATCGCTATCTCGGGCATGACAAACTTGCAAACGACTATGCCGGTAACGCAGACTGGGCCAACAGAGACCACTACAACTACGGCGCTGGGCGGCGCATTTGCCCTGGCATTCATCTCGCAGAGCGCAACATGTGGCGTATCGCTGCGAAGCTTCTTTGGGCTTTTGAGTTCGCGGAGCCGATTGATGCGACAACTGGGAAGGTCCGCCATCTGGATTCGTTGGCATACAATCCTGGGATCCTGCAGGGTAAGAAACTTGAACTTGTTCGCAGAACCTCACTAACATTCAAAGCACCGTTGCCGTTTGAGGTGCAGATCAAGCCGAGGAGTTCTGAGCATGCGAACATAATCAAGAGTGAACTGAGTGCCGCATTGGAGTTTTTGCAACAGTACGATGAATGATAGATTATTGAACAGTAAGAAAGTCTTTGGTGCCGATTCTCCTTGCTGCTGGGTCAGAAATACCGGCGATGACCTTTATTAAAGTCGTTCACATCTATTACCATGATCTGTAACTAGTGCTTTCTACGAGCCTCGTTGACCTCTAGTTTCCCTATATCTCCATTCGGAGATATCGTCGATGACCTTGGTTGTTGTCGTCCATGTCCCAGCGAGTGTCGTTATCCAAGCTCTTGATATCCATGATACGATAATTCTGAAAGTCCAAGTAAGGCTGGGAGACTAAAATTTTGCGCAACGAATCTAGAACCTGGAATATAACAACAGAGAGCACACCATGCCTGCTGGCATTTGATCCCAGCGCCGCGAAGTTGGATTTTGACCGCAGTAGTGCCCATAATATCTTTAGGTCCTTGTAGCATTCCAATTGCCCAGCATTCTCCACATCTCGCTGTGAGTCAAGCCTGCTCCCTGATCCTTTTTCCCACCTGCCACCACCCTTCGACCGGTCAAACGAATACTTAGAGTACAAGCTCTTCTGATTTATTCGTTTAGATCCTAGATTCTCTTGCAAGTGAGAACAATGGAATCAAGTGCTAGATAGAATTAAAGGTAAGGTGAGTGGTTCAAGTTATCTCGGTACCTAACAGATATTGTAGAAAAAGTTACCTAGGAACTGTTCGAACAATTTAATAAATATATGGAAGGGATTTTTGTAACTTCGAGACGAAAGCATTGATGTAAGTGATGGAGCTGCAAGAGAGGGAGTTTTATCGGCCATGCTTAGTTGCTTGCCGGATAGTATCCTTTGGTTGATTTGAGCAACGTCAGGGCGAGACCATCAATCAATGAAGCCGGATGAGGAGTTGCATTTGCAGTCGAGGTCGTGGTTGACAACCTGTACCCCAGCATTCAAGAATCTATATACTACATACAAATATTTCCGCTCAAGATCGACTACTGCGCACGTTCATACCTCCAGTTTAATCTCAGTTCTGCCTCGTTTTGCTAAGGAAGAACTTCCTCTTCGGAGAAGGTGGGTTGGGGAATTTCGTAATCTGCATCGGGCTCGGAGTCAAGAGCGAGCATGTTTCCGGCAACAGTTGGCAAGAACTCAGAGAGTGTAGCAATGCTGATACTGCCGTACAGATGGTGTGCGGTTCCAAGCCATGTTCCAACACTGGCGATGGTTGATAATACGGGAACGGTCGCGATGGCGTATCTGCTCTATTTCTTCCAGAACAGTGTACAAGCGCTCGGAATCACGGCACCTAGATGTTTTGTGAGCACAGTTCCAACCTTTAATCCAAGCTGAACTTACCATCTATAATAAAGCCGATTGCAGTCACGATGAATGTGACTGAGAAACCAGCGAAGCAGAATCCCACTGCAATAGCTGCAACAACCAAACCAAACCCAGAGACGGAGACATGTGCGACCCATATCAGCTGCTTCCCAGTTGCACTGGGATTGATGTACGAGCGATAGAAGTCATATGTGATCAATCCGGTTACAGCCACGATCTCCGAACTCACGGCACTGGCGATGGCTTGAAATAGCATCAGTAGAACAGCTGCAACGCCAGCTTTACCAAGGATTGCATAGGCAACGTATGGCATCGCAAGAGCATTGTTGATGTCGGCCGCAGTCATTGGGTCGGGGTATGTGGGCCTGTCCCGTTCAGCAAACGATCAGCCATAGACAAACAAGTCAAGTACAGTACCATGCAGGTGTGTGTTCAAGCGCAATTGCACCCAAGCCATATGTTGTTGAGATGCAGAAGGGGATCGTGAACTTCAGGAGACAAATTAGCACCCTTGAGATCGCATCGAACATAAGGGAACCTTACCCAGCAAAGCAATCCAAGCATGTAACCTTTCACTGTCGACTTCGGATCTGCTGCGATGGCTTTTTGGAAGAGCCTGAAGTCCCAGGTCGGCCAGTGCATCTGAATGAAGTCGCAGGGTCACTTACTGTGAGTCTACTGTGGCAGAGAACCTTCCCCCAAGAAATATCAAGCCAACTAAGCCACCTTGAACACTTCTCATCGTCAAGAAATCACCATCAGCATTCCCGTCAACAGGCCTAATGAATCGTGCATCTCTGAGAAGATCCCACATCTTCCCAGGAGATGCAACTTCATCGAAAGTCGTGTACATAACGAACATTGAAGTCAGCATGATAACATAAATAATCACAGTGTGCACTGAGATGGGGTCAGCAATGAAATACTTCAGAGTATTTCCATGGATGGCTTACCCCATTCTGTTAGGAAGGTTGCCTTGATACCACCGAAGTGAGTGTAGATGCATATGCTGATCGGAAACAGGAAGCAAACCGCAATTTTGTTCATTCCAGTGACGATATTGAAGACTTCCGCCCCACCCACGAACAGATTCACGGCGATGAAAACTTGATAAATGAGGGAATAGACTGCCAGAATTATATGACCTGGAGCTCCATAGCGATGTTTGACGAGCTCAAGGAATGTGTGAGCATTGGGAGCTTTACGTTTCAGCTCGATAGCAAGGACTGCAAAAGTCAAAATTAGAACTAAGCAGCTAGCGCCATACCTGTGATTGAGAAGTCAGATGAGATGGAAGGATGGATGAAAGGGCGATGGCATATACCAGAAAGCGGCAGATACTCCATAGAGATACCCAAAAGTGGTGGAAGTGAGGAGAGTAGCACTCAGCGTCCAGGATGAAACAACTGATGACGCGATGAGGCCAGCTTTCACCGATGATCCGGATTTGTTGGGCTGAATCCTGTGCTGGCGAATATATAATCTAGTCGCTTTGCTTTGGGATCTATCTTGTCCCCCGGAACCTTTATTGGTGGTCTGTTCGGGCCCAAGAGCTTCTGTTGACCTTTATTCTATCTCTATATGTTGAGGACGCTGTCAAAAGTCGCTTTATTTTCGAGAATATTAATATCTGCTATAGGTATTGGTCTTCGTCGTGCCTTCTCCACATTATCCACTGCAGCGCCTATCGAAGAGTCGGGGTGTAAGAGGAGCCAGACATCTCGAACTGGAGAGTGTGTGCTGATCAAGCGGTGTGCGAGGGACAGCGGTATTATGTTGAAGTACCTTAGTCTAAGAACAAGATGGCCTTTCTCTGTTGCTCTACGTATTAACTTTGCGATCTCCTATGCTTAAGCCGTTCGATAGCAGATGTATGAATCGTTAGGTTTGCATTCGTAAGGTGCGTAAGCTAGAATAATTAGTATAGGCTCCATTTGAGGGCAAGGCAGCACTTACATATGTGGTAAACACTTTAATTATATCCTTCAATCCAAGTCCAAACCGTATTCTCGCACATGCAACGCCTTTTCCAACAAACCAATCACCTCTAAAGAAAGCCGTCGGTCTGCCATTCAAGGGATATCGAAACATCGAGCTCTCCTCTATCGGCCATTTCGACAATATCGCCAATCCTCCACCGAATATGCCGCTATAGCAGAATTTTCCGAATAGTAGAATGTGTTTTGTTTTGGGTTTATTTCTGCTTGCAAAGACCTCCTTGCATCTCGTTTTTTGCCATGCCAAGTTTATGCCTTACATACCATCATCCATAGCCCAAGTGAGCACAAGCTTGTTCAGCGTTTAAAATCTTCTGCGTTCCTCACTCTAGTGCGCTAAGGATTAATTCGTCGAGTCCGATTCGAGTCACAACACCTCCTTTATTACTACATATACTGGCAGTACCCGAGTCTGCTTTTCAAAATTTGCATTAATGTTGCTTCTTTCTGGGAGGGTGATCGTCGTCGTGGTTTGAATATACTCCTCTCCGTCTCTTCCGACGAGCCGCATCTAGAATCCCAATGATAGCAGAATTTTGCTCGTTTCTTAAATCTGCATTCAACCATGCTGAAAGCGCATATGGCGGTCTCCCGAGGGTAAAATCCGGGTCAGCGCCGTGACTAAGAAGTAGTGACACCATTTCTGGCCGCGCCGCTGGAATAAATCTATCATCTGGCCATTTTTCGCCAGGAATCAAGAAGTATAGAAGTTGGGATGCAATATCAGCGGACTTGGCTTCCCGACTTGACTCTCTCAGTTGTTCTCCCACATAACCATCTAGACCGTAGACTGTAGCTAGCGCGACAAATTTCCATTCGAATGGTAATTTCGTCGGTCCAATTAGACGGCACGTCCAGTGGCGTCTCCTGTATTCCTTGCCACATTTCCGAGTTGATTTTCGAATTGAGTCCCATTCTGTCATGACCTCAATGGCGTTCTGTAGAATTTCGGCGATTCTCTCTGATTGCCCGTCATCAACGGTGGCGCGCAAGGCAGTCTTGCGTGCATAAAGGACTGTGTTGTACATAATTTTGCATACTTCCACGCTCCGGGTGTTAGTTTGGGAGCATCTAATAGCTAACCAAATGGCTCCAGCCTTTAGCAAGGAAGCATATGGATCGAAATTTGTGTTGGCGGTATAAGCTAAGATTTCCAGCCAATTTTGTCTGTTCTCCAGAAAGTCCCTAGCTGTCCTGTGCAGAAATTGAATGGCGGCTTTAGGTCCATCGCGCTCAAAACTTGGGATTTCCAGCAAGCCCGCACATCTTGCAGTCAGGTGAATTTTCGCATCTTCATATTTCGCCGGAAGAAGTTCCTCAGTCAGAACCTGGGAAGTCCTGGAATATATTTGTTCTTGGACCCAAGTCTCGTTTGTATCGTCAATTAAAACCTCTAACTTCTCAGCTAGACTGAAATAAAGCTCTGATATGGTGATAGAGCTGCGATCCTCGGTTGCTGTCGGTGGCCATATTGTCCCATCTGAACGACAATCTCGGTATGCCCGGATAATCTGGAAAGCTTTGGAGGCCCAAATTTTGTAAACTGGCTCGATAAGACTGAGAAGGTGGTGATAGAGAGGCTCAAGTTCTTGCGGCATGCAGCGCAGTCTCTGATGCAAGATTGTGATCTCATCACGATTTTGCACGCCCTTGAGAAGAGAGTTCACCACGATCTGAACCCATAAGAAAACTCCATCAGCCTTGTCAATAATCTCGGTAAGAAGCTCTGGTGCGGACTGGGGTTCTCGTAATAATAATGAGCAGAATGCTTCGCTCTGGCCAAATTTCCCGTTGACATAGCTTGTAATGTCTGGGCGCGTTAAGTCTTGAAGTCTTAAAGATGGGCAATTCTTAAAACTCTCCGAGAAAACCACCCAAGGTCTGCTTGATAAACATACTTTGACATTTTTGGCTGTTGCAACGTCCTTGAAAAGATTTGCCATTTCTTCGTGAGAGCCATCGAACTCGTCAAGTCCATCCACTAGGAAGCAAAGCTTCATCGGCACGCTATTCTGATGAATAATTGCTCTGAATGCTGTTATAAGTCGGCCTAGCGTGAAAATGTGATCAAACTCCAGAGAAGTATCATTTATCAAGCCAGAGTACGTTGTTGCCCAGATGTCGGGAAATGCAATGGATACCAGCTCCGGATTGTGACTCAGCACTTGGAACAAGAGCGAGCGAAGCAATCCTGACTGTGACTTTTGCTCCTGTGTTCCACTGTTCCAGAAGAAAAATGTCGCGAAACAAATCAGGATGCCCTTGCCTTTAAATCCATCAGATCCTCTTGCCCACCTGTTGAGATATTGACGAGTTCGCTCTTGCTCAAATATATGCTTCATCAAAGTCGATTTGCCGGACCCCGCCTTACCATTTATCCAATAGACACCATCTCCAGTTTTCAGCCATTGGGATAAATTGCTCCATGGCATCTGTTCATCCGTGGAATCATGAAATGCCCATTCGAAAGTCGTGGGATAAGCCTCCACGATATTTTCATATCGACTTGTCATCGACGGGTATTCGAGAGAACTTATGATTTCGCGTTGGACTGATCTCCGTAACTTTCTTTCCTCTTTGTCGGAGACAGAAAGCAGCTCAATAGAGGCAGTGATTGTCTCGATCGGACTTGACTGCTGGGCGGATTGCTTGTATTCTAGGTTGACGATCATTTCGCGTGTTCTCCGATGTTCCTCGACATTCGCAGTATCAAGCCGACGAACAAGTTGTAAAAGGGTGTTCATCTGATCTCGGACTCCGGCAGCCATCACATTCTCATTGGCGTGGTGATGCAGAATCGATGAGATTATCAGCCGCGTTCGCTGATCAAGGCTCGCAAAGTGTGATGAATTTTGAAGCGACTCCGCATCTAGTTTCTCTCTTGTTAAATATTAGATACAAACAGACTGTGATGTGGGGAGGTAATAGCGATTACCTTATACAGAATAGAGTATGCGTCTCAGCAGCCCTTTTCAGATTCAAGAGCCGGTTTGTCAAAGATGTGATCTCTCCTTTTGACCATGCGCTCTGAATGGCCTTTTGAAAGCTTTCCCAGTGGCGCTTTTTCGTACCCCTCACTTTCAGCCTATCCAATCTCTCAAGAAGTTCATCTGCCAACCTTGTGACATCGCTGCAAATTTTTCGGAATGACTCTTCATTCCGGGAATTGTTTGCATCATCTGGACCTTGGAAGCTAGTAGACTCCGCCGACGAACTTGAGTGCCCAAGCTTCACAACTAACGCTTTGAGATCAACAGTGACAAGCTCAAGTTCTTCATTGGCGGTCAATGCTCCTGTCGCGGATTGATATAGCTCTCGTCCTTCTGAAAATAGCCTTGTGCCAAAATCAGCAAACTGGACTATAGTCCCCGCAACAGAAAGCGCCGTTAAAGGGTCCATCGAGTGCTACTGCGCAAGTGCCAGTGACTTCGACGATGAGATGTTGAACAAGCTTGAAGTTGGATTTGAAATTAAGGTGCGACAGCTCATTGACGTGGCTGTGCAGATTTCTGCGAAGCCTTGAAGAAAGCCAACCAGCGATCATCTGCAGGCGCCTCCATCGCAGCGACGTGCAATTCGCTGCAACTCGCGATGCCACGTGAAGACTCCACCACCAGTAACCTTCAACCAACTTCTTAGGACAATGACTGCGGGCGAGGTGATAATAATTAAATAATTAAACGTGATGTCAAAGCGGATGATCACACAACGGTTGCTGGATGAAGGAGTGCTGCTATGGAGCGGAAATCACCTATCCCAAACACTCCGACTATGATGCTTATTTAGAAGTTGGGAAGGACTTGTGTGTTGTTTCACTGCTTTCTCGGGAGCCTGAATATCATCGAAAATTAGATCAGATGGGCAGCCACACTATGGCGACGAGTGGATAGCGAGCGAGAGATAGGTTTCTAGTATGTTCAAGTAAAATGAATGATCCCATTGGTTTCTGAATTACCTGTGGCAAGCTTTAATATTTTTACCTCCTGGGCTGGATCGACCCACGTGACTTGGTTGTTCCCCGATCCCTCTCCTTTTGCACGAGCCGCTAAGCGAGGTCTTCGCAGCGGGGGAAGGTATGGTTGGCTAAAGTAATTCTTGAACTCTATCAATCTAAGATAACCTCATTGAGAACCTTCTTCTGGCTCCATCATATATGACTATTTGATGTAAAATACCATGCCGATCGGGTCTCAACAGGGGTCTACCGATTCTGCTAGGCAGACTTCGAATCGGTCAATCGCAAGGCTAAGCTGTTGTGGAGCCGAGCGGAAAATAAATTGTGAACAACACAACTGCAGCATGCATAGCTTGGCAAAACGCCGTTGTCGGTGAGGAATAACAGGTGTGGCCACACTTAGTGTTGGTTGGCCAGCCTCGTGAGGAGATCTTGGCGGTTGCCGCCTTGCGGCTGGTTCGCAAGGTTCGCCGTGCCGTCGCTCTTTCAATTTCAAAGCTACAGTTCGTAGGCGTCCGTACCACCTCAAGATTACGACTTCATTCCGCGATGGTTATACAGTAGGCTTCTACCAACGTTTCCGAGGAGCCTAGGCATCTCGTTCTTAATGTGAGATCTAAAATTGACCAGCCTCACGAAAGCTTATTGGTGCCACAATTATTCGCCACAATTATTTGATTCTCCGCTTAGATTAAAGGTAAGCTCCGCCAGGCTACGGGACTTCTCGATATAATGGTCACAGTCCTGTGGAGTAAACTTCGCGTGCCCCGACGGACAGAGGTAGTTGGCCAAGATAACCTCAACAGCGCGAGATTAAGCATGCATTCTGGCTGCTACAGCACTGTCGGACGCAGTTGACTCCACTTTTCTTAAAGAGCGACTCCCGCGAGCTGACTGCAAAAACAATATTGAGATAGACTTCGAGTAATACTAGCATTCATTCCACGCCTTGGGAGAACATATACCACTACAGTTTTCCCTCCCAGACCTTAGCTAGGAAGTCCTCTATCTAAGTGAACTTATAATCTAGTAGAATCGGATTGAACTCATCCGATACAGCCCACGCACCCTTTGCACCGCTTAGGAGAGTGCCGATGACTTTGCATTAGAAAGAAAAACCTTATAGTATGTGCAATCTATACACATTATATTTAGTATTTGCTAGGTGTAAAGCAAGATTAATATATACTAAGATCCCAAAAGGGTATTGTGGCAGGGCAGAATGGCAGGGCGGTGTATCACGTGGTTTAGTGAGGATATATTAAGAGATCTGGCATCTTGTATCTTAGTTCTTTAGGCAGCTTTCTACGTGGTTCGCAGACACTAGAATTGACTCCAAGAGGTTTACCCCTCCACAGTATATACTTTAATTATATAATAGAAATTTTTTATATTTCGAATATATATTAAACGCTTCTTAATAAAAATCTCTATTCTCTTTATATTCCAAAGGTAAATCCAAATCTTCTTTATTTCTTTCAATTTCAAATCCCTTTGAGTAAATAAGAATAAACTTTATAAACTAATAAAATTAAGAACTTATTATTTAAAGTAAATTAATTGCGATATATAAAACTTTTAATAAAAGTTTAAACCTTTCGTATTATTATTTTCTAAACGTAAAGCTTTTAAAGTCACGTAGAATAAATTCTTATTAAATAATTATTATATTGAATTAATATTATAAATTATATAAAACTTTTATTTATTGAATATTTTACTTATAAATAATTTATTATATTCTAAGAATAATATTAATAGCGTTAAATAATTGATAATCTTCTTGAAATTAATAAATTTATAATAGTTAATTAATATATTAAATTTAAAATCCTATTTAAATAATTATATTATAAAATAAATATTTGAAAAAAATAATATAATTTTTATTATATTATATTTATCCGAAGAAATTTAAAGAGAATACTAATAAATATAATAAACAAAATTCTTTATAGTTTTTATATAATTATTCTAAGGTAGCGAATTATTAAATAAATTTAATTTATATTTCTAATTATATTGGAAATTATTATATTTAAATTTATAAATCCTCAAATTAATTATAATATTAAAGAATTATTTATAAAAATTAAACCCGAGATTAGGAATATTATTCTAATGGTAATAATCATTTAATATCCTTATTAAGCGAAGTATACAAAGTCACGAGATTAGATTAATATCACGTGAATATATCAACGTTTATACGAGGAAATAATTAGTACAAAAGTTAGGTTAACATTAAAAAATTATTAGTATTAATATATAATTAATATTATAAACCAATTAATATTAAAAAAACTATTAATATTATTAAATTATTAATATAAACTATTTATTAATATTATAAAAATATTTATAATAAAGAATTATTAGTATAAATGCGT
Organism: Phialocephala subalpina; assembly: GCA_900073065.1. Classification (NCBI taxonomy): domain Eukaryota; kingdom Fungi; phylum Ascomycota; class Leotiomycetes; order Helotiales; family Mollisiaceae; genus Phialocephala; species Phialocephala subalpina. Next base: position 157,598 of record FJOG01000067.1, on the reverse strand, counting down.
AATTAGTACAAAGAAATAATGCCAAGAGACTATTGGTATCACGGGATAACGCGCTTTGGCAATCATGTGATCTCGGTTAAGTTCTTCAAAACGCGAGGAATCCTTCTTTCTTCTTTTTGATTCCTCGCGCTATGTCTTGTATACATGGGTGCTGGCCTGCGGTTCACACGAAGCCTTCGAAATTCAGTAAAGTATTGGATTTTAGAAAGACATATTACTGTAGCAATTGCGCGGCTCAAGTTCTGGTTGTCCGTCCCGTGAAAAGAGACTATGCCACGCTGCTCTTAGGCCTCTCATTCACTACCAATGTTACATTACTTCTCCTCCTTTTCTCTCCGTCCCTCGTTTAGCTGTTAGATACATCTCGGAATCCTGGACCTCAAAGAAATATCATTTTAATGCAAGTGAGGTCAATGTCATGAGCACGGCAAACAAGCCACCTGAAATCTATCAGTCATAGCCAAATCTGAAGCTCAGGTTCTCCCTCACCGAGACCAACAATCAGTCCGTACCCAACGCCCTGGCCAAAGACGAGAAACACTGCTGTCGCCGACATGACTAGGCGGTTTGCTCGCAATGGGAGATCAGATGTGCCTTTGAGGACCTTGGTGGTGTGTATAGACGGAACGGTTCAAATATGCCATTCTCAAATGCCAGAAGAGATCTCTCATGTGAAAAGCAAAGGACCTCGAGCTTGATCAGCCAAAGAAAATAAATGCATGTAGTTGATGCAGGTACAGAGCTCGCATGGCATGTGTCAATTTCGCCCTTCATACATCCAACAAGTCCCAAAACACTCACAGCTTCGTTCCTAACCAAAGATTTATTGACGGCATTGCGGATCCTCATTACACCATACATCCGATTACCATCCCCTCGGAAGATATCTGGCAGTGCCCCATGCTCGTGGAATACGTAGGCTTCCTAATTTGTTGACGTGATTAGTCTGAAGCAGTCCAGACGTGAGACTCCAACAATAGGGAAGACAATGTTTCGAAGCTAAGCTGGACATCGAACTATCGGCACAGTTCCGAGGGCTAATATCGATAACTTCGCAGATGAAATGGTGGATCAGAATGTTGTGATAGCCCATATTTGGTCAAGAATGGGGGCAGCCGAAGAAAACAGGGCGAGAAGAAGGGCGATTTCTAAGCGAGAACAAGGGGGAAAGTGTTCCAGGGACGCGACGAATTGAGGGCCGTCACCTTTCCTTAATAGATGGATGCAGCGATCGAAGCTCCGGGGCCTATAAGTGTGAGACTTGGTTCGCTTGTGCCTTGAAGTCAACGAAGCTTCTTTCAACTTCTGCGTTTTCAATCCGGGTAGCTGACCTACCAAATACAGGGCTTCAAAGCAGAACAAGCTCGTGTGGCAGCAGTCCAGAGATGGGTATCAACTCCCAAGCCAGAAGGCAGGGCAGCCTGGATCGCACGAGCAGCTGAAGCTTCCACAATTTTGAAAATTGATGCCAATGAGCGAGAGATCGAGGCGAAGACACCGTATGCGGAGATCAAATTGCTCAAAGATGCAGGTCTTGTGAACTTGTTGGGACCTCGAGAGTTTAGTGGAGGTAGTGAAACATGGGATACGAGCTACAAAGTAACAACAGAAATTTCGAAAGCCGATGGAAGTATTGGCCATCTTTTGGGAAATCATTATTCTTGGTGAGTGTACCCCATTTTCGTGACCAAACCCATGGGAGGAGCGGCTAAACATGTCTTACTTTAGGTTTTGGAGCAGCCAGATTCTTGGAACGCCAAAACAAGCCCAGGGATGGCTCCGGGAGTTTACTGAAGGTAATTACTATTTGGGAGGTGCTGTGAATCCTCGAAATGCAGATATGATTGCTGTAGATCATGGAGATGATTTGGTGTTCAATGGAGATAAGTTCTTCTCAACTGGTAAAAGCTCATGATGAATACAAGGAGAGTCGACAGCAGTTAATCATGCTAGGTGGGGTTATCAGCGATGTTACTGTTCTAGAAGGTGTGCTTCAAGGATCCGATGGGCTTCACACTTTCGCATATGTGAGAACTGATCAGCCTGGAATTCGATTCAAGGGTGATTGGGATGCTGTTGGCCAGAAGCTCACAGTTCGTGGTACATTTTAAGCGTTTAATCTAACTATGCTAATCAGTTTATTAGGAGTCTGGTGGCTGTGTCATAACAGACGTCCGCGTGTCGTGGGATCAGATTGCTGGCTTTGTGGACAAGAAACTCACGCCAAGGGATGTTTACCATGACCTGATCCTACCACCAGTCCAGCTACAGTTTGCAGCAGTTCATCTCGGAGTTGGTATTGGAGCACTTGAAACTGCCTCGGAGTACACTCGAACAATCACTCGTGCATGGCCTTACGGAGGTGACAATAAAGCAAAAGCTTCCGAAGAATGGGTTCGTAACGCCTATCCAAATCACGTCTCATGATCCTGATCGTTCAACAGTACATACTTGAGGGCTATGGGAGACTACAGACGAAGCTTTGGGCTGCAGAAGCCCTGCTCGACAGAACGGCAGAGCGCATCTCAAAGTTGATACACGCACCTCGAGAGAATCTAACGGCGCAGGCTCGAGGAGAAATCGCTGTTCGTAGGTGTTTCCAACTCCCATTATACCCAATCCTAGCTGAAATGTACCTCAGAAGTTGCTGCAACGAAGATAAACGCGATTGAGATCTCGTTGGAAGTTGGATCCAAGATTTTTGAGCTTGTGGGAGCACGAGGGTGATTAGGCAAGTACGGGTTTGATAGATTTTGGAGAAATACTCGAGGTATGTGTTTCCAGGTCTTTGTGATATTCTGCTTGCTAACTTAGAGAAGTCCACAGCCTCCACGATCCACCTTCGTATAAGTTAAGGGAGGTGGGAGTATGGAGTCTCTTGAAGGAAATTCCTGAGCCTTCTTGGTACACGTAAGTAGAGTTGTGATGACGGAAGAAAGCTGGTTGTCTCTTCTGAGATCTGAAAAACAAGATGGGCTCTTATTGTTGGTCCATATCGGTATGCTTTGAATGCCCACAGCACGATGGATGAATGGCATGCATCAAAAACCCCAACGTCCACGTGAGAATGCCAAGCAATATAAAAGCCCTTGGTAAAGTTGTCCTCACGAAATCATACTCCATTTGTTGTGCCATTGGTCAAGAATTGGTCCTTCCCTCCTTCAGCTGTGGTATTCGCCGATACCCTCTCGATCTTTCCTGTTCGGACATCATAGACATAACCAGTGACTGGAACGTCTAAGAGTAGCTGGTTGTCTTCCAAGACCTTGATATTGTCCAGAACGCTCTGTTGCAAATCTTGAAAAGGAAGAAAGGCAACGTGGTCTGCATTCTCATGCAGTTCTTCTCGGATATTCTTGCGAATACCGTCATCTGAGAAAGTGAGCATACCACAATCAGACTGGGACAGCAGCATTAGCGAATTTTGACAGCGAGAGATGGGTGAGGGTGCTGACATGGTGCACAATGACAATCTCGCGAGTACCAAGAAGTTGTTGGGAGATTACAAGACTTCGAATCGCATCTGTCGCCTTCCCTCCAGCGTTTCTAATTACATGCGCATCACCTTCTTCCAGACCGAGGGCTTTTGCTAGATCTGCGCAGAACTTCGTTCAGTAGCGGCGTTTCAGTCCAACTCAAACCAATCATAGTTCGTACCTAATCGAGCATCCATGCATGCAAGAATTGCCACTTTCCTTAGACACAATGGTATCAGTCGATGAGATTTGATCTCGCGGATGAGTTGAGGGCACACCTGGCTGATGGGAGAGCGAGATCTCCTTTGGTAAAGGTGGAAGCATATTTTTGATTCGCTGCTCCCAACTCGCCGGCTACTGATATGATGAAAACCATAATTATCAAATGAAGAACACAACCTCTTTCTCCTACCCTGAAATCGAGAATCGAGACAATTGAATCTCTTCTCAGATATGTTCCTTGAAGAATGAAGCTCGGCTGTGCACTCCCACTCTCGAAAACATGGAGATCCACTATCCATGCAAATTCAGATCCACACCACGGTGCACGAGATTCGGATCCAGAATGTAGTTATGATCACTGCATTATGGCTCAACCAGCTGCTAGAATAATCCTTTCGAAGCATGGGATCATGGTTGCCGCAGCTCCAACGGCTGTCGGAGTACCGCTACCCAATCCATAGAACTGGAAACCAGGAATAGAATGAACTAATTAAGATACTACTCTCGGGGACACCCATTGAAAACATTCAGGCATCTCCTCGCACAATTTCCCACACTTTTCGAAGGACTCGTGGGCGTGCGATTGGGCGTCCATGACGTGTTGGCTTTCTCCTCGTCTAGCCAAGTTGGAGTTTTTCGTGGAGACTGATCTGATTTCGACCTTCTCCTGGGTGGACTCATCTCTGTCCTTCTGAGCCGTTCTTTCCTCCCCATCCTCATTCGAGCTTTCCTTCCCAGCACTGTCTTCCTTGCCAGTTTCACACCCATTGAAAACATTCAGGCATCTCCTCGCACAATTTCCCACACTTTTCGAAGGACTCGTGGGCGTGCGATTGGGCGTCCATGACGTGTTGGCTTTCTCCTCGTCTAGCCAAGTTGGAGTTTTTCGTGGAGACTGATCTGATTTCGACCTTCTCCTGGGTGGACTCATCTCTGTCCTTCTGAGCCGTTCTTTCCTCCCCATCCTCATTCGAGCTTTCCTTCCCAGCACTGTCTTCCTTGCCAGTTTCAACTTCTGTGACAACTTCTTTCTTGACATCTTCCTTGACGTCTTCCTTCTTGGTATCTGTCTCTCCTTTAGTATCTTCGTGTTTATTCTTCACATCCTCCATGCTGATATCTGACTTCTTGATATCCTGTTTCTTGTCATCCCCCTTGTCATCTTTCGGCTTCGGGTTATCTTTGCCGGGCTTTGCAGTTCCATCCTTCTTCTTTGGTCCGTCATCATCCCTCGGTGTAGCCGTAGGCTTCGGCTTCTGCACATCTTTCTCATCATCGCTGGCTTTCGTCTCGGTGGCGGTCCTGGCGTCGCTTCCTGCAGCGGCAGCTTCTTCCCCTTCCTTCTCATCTTCTTTCTTCAATTTATCTTCCCTCTCCTTGTCCCCCTTCTCCTTTTTCTGTTTCTCATCCGCTTGCTTCTTTCTCGCTCCCTCAACCTCTTTCCTCTGCTGATTTTCGAGGTCGGCCTTCTCTTGAGAATACGTAGAGCCGTGGGAGAGGTTGTCCCAGTTGTCTCGGGAATCAACCAGATGAGGTTCAACGAAATGTGAATACAAATCTGCGAAGAGTGTCGCCTGCCACCCAAGTTAGCTATAGCTCTCGTTTAACACATCCCTTCTTACATTGGCCATTCCTAGCAACTCCCGCTGTCTCTCGTACCTCCAAACATTGCTGACTTCGTGTGGCGCAATACGATGCATCGTCACCACCGGTTGACACCAATGGTTATTTGGTCCATACGTGAACGTACTCGATTTGTACCCATTCATCATGGGATGGGCAACGGACAACTGGACGCCTTTCTCCTTCAATGCGATCCCCACAGCCATGTCACCGTATGGCGTATCCTTCATCCTAGCGTCCCAGCCTGCTGCCACTCCTTGTGGCTGATCAGGCCCAAGCAATTTGTTCATCGCCGCATTACTGAGTATGTATCCAGATCCGCCATGCGCAAATTTGACGCCATTGAGCTCGACCATACTTCCAATGTACCATGGCTTCGTCGAATCGAAGCGCTTCAACCATTCTGCCAGATTGTCCCAGAAGACGTAGCTGTCCGTCTCAATGAACACGTACCATTTCGCATCTGGGCGCATTTCGAATGCCTCTTCGAGCATGTGCATGAATTTGTATTTATCCAGCTTCCACCCCGATCTTTGATTCCCTTTCGTTTTATCCTCTTGGAGTTCTTCGATATCTTGTCCAGTCTTTTGGTATTCTTTGATCTTGCGGTAGATGTCGAAGTCTGGGTGGTCATTTTTGAGCTTCTGGTCGACATTGCGTAAGGCATCATTGATGAGGAAAGGACCTATGCTACCCTGCTGGTCGGAAAAGAAGAGAATATCGGCGGGTGAGAGATATCGAAGGGTAGTGCCGACTTGGATTGCAAGGTGGGATACCTCCTGGGCTCCAGTCTTGAATATTATGGTGATCCCTTGGTCCCGGAGTTTGGCGATGGTCAGTTGTTCTGGGGTGGCATCCTCTTTCGAAGATTTGGGAGCGGAGAAGTTGTCAAGGTTGGAGTCACATGTGGCTTTCACGACGCTAGTGGTGGTAGTAGTGGTAATATCGCTGACGGTTTTCGTTTTCGTCTCTGTCCTGTAGTGATGTTGGATTGAGCTGACCACTTGGATCTCCGGCACACATTCGACGCACTCTGAGAACTGGAACTGTTTCTGTAATTTTGACATCAATACCAATGGTTTCTGAGCATGTTCGCTTCGATTCAAGTATTGGTGAAGGGTTTCGGTGTCGAGATGAGGGAAGCCGTGGGGAAGCTTGTGAACTGGACGGTAGTAGAACATGCCTGCCAGCAGGAAGATCACGACTAGGAAGATGGTTCGCATTGGTCTGGAGAAGGGATTTGAGAGCATCTTGGGCGAGGCTGCCAGATACTGAAGGAACATTGTGCACAGCTGAGGTTTCTGAACTGTTTTCGTTGACCGCGATGGAATGTTTCCGGATCGTCATCCGCATTCCCCAGAGACTTGAAGATCTTAATGGAACGCCGACAACCTAGGTATAGGGAGGCCGCAGCAGAGCTGTACTACAGAACACCAGAATTTAACTCATGTTAAGTCGAACGCAGATGCAAAGAGACCAAGAAAGGGAGTGCCACTCACGTGACTTCGACGTGAAGCTCCATCCCATTCAGTCTTGCAGCTCGCTCTTCGCTCGCACAACTCAAAGACTGACAATGAGAAGATATTTGAACAATGGATAGCGCCTCTGGTACTGAGGTACTGAGATTAATCAACCAGAAATCCAGAATAAGGCCTTCATGAACAACACAGGCACCCGCCAAGCGGCCCAGGTTCGCTCTTCTCCCTCTCATTGCTAACCGGAAGAAAATTAACACCATCCAAGCTTAGGAACGTATAGAAGGAGGCCACTTTGAACATCGCCACTTGGCTCACATATACTTGTGATGTGAACATAGTCAAACTGGTTTTGATGTTCAAAACTTCGCTGAGCCGTTGGGCATTGTTCATGAACGGGAGAGTCGAAGCTTGGAGGCTGCTGTTGCGGAGCAGATGCAACAAGGAAGCCAAGGGATGAATATTTGTCTCCCTGGACTGGTCGAGGTTCATATGGCTGAATGAAGCTGAATATTGGTTCTTCAGAGAAGTAAGTGATGTTGTTGATGAAGTTCCGGCGCTTGCTTCTAGCGCTTCATAGGCTCCAGATACTCCAGGCTCGTGCGATCCCTGTTTGTGACCCCAAGAGCCTCGCGGCTGCCTGCTCCGACATCCGCCTGCCGAAAAAAAGTACAACGGGGAGTAGGATAATCAGTCTCTGAGTAGTATTCCGTTCGTCTTCCAATGTTTTGACAACTCCATTTCATCTGAACTTTGGCTCCAAAACAACTCCCGTTGCCGTTTTGAATCCCATCCCACTTCCGGATCAGCACCGGCATCTACTCGTAACCTTACTCGATACACCATCATCCCCACGCTCCCACACCGCATTGGCCCCATGCTAGAATCGACGCCCCGTCCGAGCAGCGATAACCGATTGAACCAACCTCTATCTCCTCACGCCAGGAGTTCTGTCTCTCCTCCACCATGCCCGCCCTTCCCAAGCAGCACAGACGAAAGACGGTTCCCGTGATAAAGCTGGATTCAGAGCATGTTTTCAAGGGCGTACTTGAAGCTCTTGGTTTCGAGCCCTTGAGCTCGCCTTTCAACACCAACAACTCCGCGCACACCAACATGACCAACATGACCACCATGAATCCCACCCCTTCCTCGAATCCTAGCTCTAGGAAGCTTTCCATCTTGGATCTGCCATCGGAAACGCAGAAAGATATCCTCAAATATGTACAGCCCTCAATCCGCACGCGCAACTCAATGTCCGTTCAATGCTGACTTCGATTTCCCGCAGGCTTCCTCCACAGATCTGATCGCACTCTCCCTCGTCTGCAAACAGTTCCGAGACCTTGCAGCAGAGAAATTGTACCGAACCTTCCACATTGTCTTTCCCGACGACGATGATCCTCTCAACGATTCTCCCATCGATGGGTTGGCGGGCGGCTTGGATACCTTTGTTACGAGCGACTACGATTATGCCCAATACCTGCGAGAGATCACATTGGAGACATTGAGCGGAGGAGACAAAGGCGAGCGCGCATACCGTCATTATCTCTACGATGTGAGCTGCGGCAAATTTATGAACACTCTGCTGCTCTTAACACTGCGCAAGGCTCGCGCATTAGAGACTTTCAAGTCAGCATCCCCGCGGCAGGATAACATACATTGGCTGACTCTGGAGTAGATGGGATATTCGTGTAGAGCTCAGTCGTCCAGTTTTCAAGGCACTACATCAAATCCAGTCGATTCAGCATCTGCAGCTTCGAATGCAGTCTGGCCCTTCGATTTACCAAGCTCCTCCAGCATTGACTTCCCAGCCCGCTACAGCTTCCGAAGCAGGAATCGCAGTCAACATCCTCCAACATGAACCAATCACAGTATACTTCCCACCGTCGTCTCCCACTTCCGAAAGCAATTCCCCCAACACGTTCTCCCTTGGCAGCAAGATCTCTTCAACCGCCCACCAAAAAGCCAACAGCGGCCTACTTCCAGGTGTTAAGACACCCCCCTTGACACTTTCTGGGTTTAGGAACCTGAAGACGCTCTCAATTCTTGATATGGACACATTGGACTACATCGACGAGTTGAAGGTCTGCGTGCAGAATTGTTCTCCGACTTTAAGCAACTTGAGATTGTCCTTCTCAGAATCACTAGCGAACAAATCTCGGAAACCACCACCCGATGTGCACTCCGATGATGATTCTGAGCAAGAAGACGAGTTTGGACTGGGAGGAATGCCACCACCAGGGTTACCTGCAAATCCAGTCGCCCCTACTTCGAGTTTCAGCGGCCCTTCCAAGGTTCTGAGTGCACAACAAGAGAAGAAGAAACAAGAAGCTGTTCTTGGTCGGATCTTTGGCTTAGACTCGAAAGCTGTTAAGTTGAAGGCGATCGCCTCCGAGCCAGCAAAGGCTACAAAGTCTGATGAAGACCCAAAACGAAAATTCATCAGAAGCCTCGCACCTGTGGCAGCCAAGCTCATGGCACATATCAAGCCTGGCAGCGAAGCTAGCATTGAAGGGAAAGAGACTCTGGCCATGATTGAAAAAGCCGCGAAGCTCTACATCGAGAGCATCGACAAAGGGAAGGAAAAGATCTCTGAAGCTGCTAGTGATGGAAGCAGCACAGCCAAAGCAACGCCGGCATCATCGATTGCGAGTGTGAATGATGGGGATGATGTTGTGATGAGTGGTGGCGCCGATTCAGAAGAACCTGGCCTCTTTGACGATCCAGAGACACGCAAGAAGAGAACTGGTGAAGCCGAACCTGGACTGCCAAATCCCGATGACATCGACGTCGAAGAGCCGGAAGGCAAAGAACTGGCCATCGAGTTCGAAGCACCTGGTCCCGAGGTGCAGCCAGACGACAACGCTGGAGATCTTCTGCCAATTGATGAAACGGAGAAGGCAGACCAACCTCCAGCAGCGCCAATGGACAGTATTAACTGGGCCAACAAATTGCACATCCTGGATCACCATCTTGCCATCCGAAACTCCCACCAATTGATTGAAAAGCAAGGCGAGGTTCTTCGGAAGCAGATGGAGGCATTCAAGCTCAAGCTCCAGTCCGGAACACTTCAAGACATCGATTACAAAACCATTGCAGAAGCGGAAGCCGAATTTCAACGCGTTGCAAAGCAAGTCGAAGATCTGTCGAGGGAGATGCAGCAGGTCACGGATCATATCGACGAACTACAAAACTCAGCTGCACTCGAAGAAGCTAGGATGACCGAGTATATTCGAGATACTCGTGGTTTAACGCTCACATCTCTCTCAATATATCTCATCCCCATCAGAGCCTCTGTCCTTTCTCGAGCCATCGATATCCATGTTCTACAAAGCATCACCCTCCTCAATGTCGGTCCACAGATCCAATTCTGGAATGTCCTGGCCCGAGAAAATAAGTTTCACCCGTTGCCTCTGCAGAAGATCCATACAGACAACGTCACGCTCCCGCTTCTGGCTTTCATTGCTCAGTTGGATTTGCTGACGGAATTATTCATGCTGGAGCGCACAGCAAAGGCTCGAGTCGAGAGCACAGCTGCCAAAACAACTGTGACCATCGACCAAATTCGCAAAGTCATTCTCAAGAAGCATGTCAGCACTCTGAAGGTGTTGATGATCCGCAACGATGCTGGATCTGAGTGGGACTTGGATGTGAAGACGGTTCTACTGCTCTGTCACCAAGGCAAGAAGTTGGAGGAGTTAGCCTGCAGCTTTGGTATTCGTACTATGGTAAGTTGAATATCTTCACATCTTGTTGCACCTTTGTCTTGAATCCTTTCTGACGAGATCATAGCACGCTCTTCTACAGTCAATGCCCAGCTTGGAATCTCTTCGCGCTCTCCACACCTTCCAATTCCGCGTCGATGACACCTGCGTCTGGGTCATGCGCGAGTTCCGCAAGTTCACTGTGGACATCGTATCTCACAACCCCGACATGAAGCTGGAGTATCTGGCACTGGACACCTCTGTTGAACGATTAGCTCGTCGTAAGTATCCACGGGCGAAGAAGGTGACGTCCAAGGGAAAAGGCAAGGCAAAGGAGCTCGATCTTGTCAGTGCGAAAGCTCTGGCAGAATTGGCTCTCGGCAACTCTGGCCCAAGTGTCGGTTGGGGTGACAGCACGAATGCATACTTCGATTTGGCGGAGAGTTCGGACGAGGAAGATGGCTTGGGTAAATCTGGCCTTAGAATTGAGACGGTTGAGGGGGTCAGATTCTGCGATGTGACCGGTGTTAGGATCTTCGAGAAGGAAATTATTGCGGGACGTTTGTGATGTGGTACTAACTACTCTTGCCGTGCGAACAAACTCTTCCTCTTGGCTCTCACGGGAAGGTTCCAAAGGTCACGAGCTAGGGACGAGGACACGAGCATTCTTGCATTTCTACTTTAATTCACGATGGTATGATGGCAGCGAGAGCGTTTGGGTGTCATATTGCTGGGCTCGGGGGATCATCACAACATATGGAAAGATTCATACAACGATACCTATTTGTGATCTTGGGAAGTTTGGATTGGGAGCAATGGACATATGAGAACATGGTCACGAGTACAAAATGAAGCACAGGGTGAAATGGACATGAATGCAATGGAGTCACAATCTGGCTACACGAGAACTTGGATCTGAGTGACGCATGTTAAGAGAAACGCAAGTGGGTATATTTCCAGGTCCTCGGAGGATATCTTGCTACTCTCTCTGGTATTCTATTGATGTATATCGAAATGCTCGGAAGCTCGGGAGACATCAATACTGACCAGTGCGTACAAATACCATCCACATTTGGTGGTACCATCCATCCAACTCAGACAACATATCCAGCAATTGTGCATTAACACTTTAGCTTCTCGACCATCAGCTCTCCTCGCTCCAATCTCATGACCATCTCAAACCTGACCTCCTACAGCTTATTACTTTCCTTGAAATCTCCAGCAGTACTTGAGATTCCACCAAGATCGTCGTCCATGTCGAAAGTATCACCGGTTATGATATTGATACCCTCGTGTCCCTCGCCCTTGACTGCCTTGCCTTGCTCGTATGTTACACGACGCCATCCACAAGATTCAGCTGGGTCCTTGATCCATTCGGTAAGAGGGAAGTAATGGTCATTCTTCTTCATCGTGATCACCCATGGTACGTTGTCAAAGGTCATTGCCTTTAAGCGGAAGTCTGATGTGGGTGTTAGTCGGGCGCTGTTGACAAAAAGAGGGAAACTTACATGTATTGTCAGGGATGGCAACCACGGCCTTCAAGAACGATTCCAGGTCATGTGTCGGCTTGCCATTGACGTGAGTGATGAAGTTCGTTGGCGCAAGACCATATTGATACGCTGGGCTTCCTCTCGTACGAGCTGAGACGTACACCTCGCTGTGAAGCTTGCTGATCTGTTGTCTGACTGCGTGATGGGGACGATGCAGAATAGCACCACAGAAGCTGATAGCTCGATCGGTCTCTAAATCGTTGGCTGAGACGGTCGGAATCTTGACCTGCATCTCCACGCAATCACGAACGATGATAGCATCAAGAACCTTGTGATCGTACATGACATCCAACTCAGACACCCTAGTGATGATCTTGCCATTCAGGGAGAGGATCACATCTCCTTCGAGCAGACCCTTTTGAGTCTCGCCGCGTTCGAAAGTTCGTTTGCGGATCATGAAAAGTTGATGTCGCGAGGCATTGTCTTCTGCAACCTTCTTGATCCATTCTTCCGAGACACCCATGATTCGTGCTTGGCTCATCTGAATGGCGTTGAACTCCACGCTCAACATTCTCAACTTTGGTGTCTCACCACGCTGGATTTGCTGAATGACGGGGAGGAGGGTCGGTGTTGCCAGGCCGAGGTGATAATCTGTATCCTTCTGGGTGACTGGTGATCGCTCTCCAAGATAGGTCAACCACAATGCTTGAACTGTACCATCTTCTCCAACCAAGACACCACTTCCGCACTGGCCGCTGAGACTGGTGTCCACAGTGATGGCGTCCACGTTCAGAGCTCTGTATCGAGGGGCGCCTGAGTTCGCAGGGATGGCAACAGCTGTGATGTCGGTGATGGTGGTCTGGGCCATGACGATTCGCATATTCTGGTTGAAACCAACGAAGTAGGTCGAGGCACCTTGGGTGACATGGGTTGTGCTCAACTTGGCGCTCTGGACAGGGGCGTCGACAAGCGCTGGGTCGTATTTGATGATGGCGTAATTCTGTAGTGGATGTAAGAAGACGACTTTGCCCTCGACGATGATGGAATCCGCAATTGTGATGGAGATATCGCAAAGGTCATAAGGGACAACAGCTCTTGAGATCAGAACCAAGCCCTTCTCTGCATCGATCACCACACCCATGCCCCACTTTCTGTTTCGAGGGAAGCCATCAAGCTTGACTGGCATATGACAGAGGACTCTGACAAAGCTCCGTACGACATATGATGCGGCTGGGTATTGAGCATTCTCGAGTTGAATGAAGTCAGCAGATCGCTTGACAGGTGGCAAGGCAGGGATAGCATCAGCGAGATCCGTGAAATCCCACAGGCCGGTGGTATCATTTCTGACAGCAAGCCTCATCTTGCTTGACCAGTGACGATCGATGTGGAGGATGCTTGTATTCATGGTGTGTAGATCTCGTAGATGCTTGTATGTGACTACAACTCTTGATCGATCCGGAATCTTCTTCATTACCTCGATAAATGTTTCAAGATCCGGTGTCTTCTTGTGGTCAACTGACAATATGATCCAACCATTGTCCGTACTCTCGAATCTGAAGGACCCAGTAGCTTCGCAGACAAAGACACCCTTGCAAGCCACCGCATATAATCGCGCCTGTTGATAGGACAAGTTATGGAAGCTGGCCCCTGCAACTGAGACGAAACGATCCGGGGTAATCGCATGGAGATCCCCCACAGTGACCTCGACCTCGATGTCTTCACCTCCACGCTGCACCAGCAGCTTGACTTTTTCGTCAACACTGGAATCGAGGATGTCATCAAGTCGAACAAATTGGGTAAGCAATTCTCCGTTGACCTTGAGAAGAACATCTCCTTCTTCGATCTTCTTGTCCGATGGCCCCTCGGGTAAGACGATTTCCGCAACAAGCATGCCAGTCTCCTTTGGGAATCCTTTCCGTACTGCACTCTCCCAGTCTGGAGTCAGGCCAAGTCTCCTACACTCATCGAAAGGCTTGATCATCCATTGACATTGTATGGTACCGCGTGTGACTGGCTTGCCGTCTTGGATGCATCGTAGAGCGCGTAGAGGTCGGTCGAGGGGTAGGAAGTAGTCTGTCGCAGCTCCGTCACTTCGTCCTCCAGCTTGTAGCGCGATGGCATAACCATCAACATTGACGACTGGACTACCGGAACTTCCTCCACTTGCAGCCGCAGCAGCTTGTATGTAGTTCGTGTTGAAGTCGCAATATCCATCTCCGTATTCGGGTGCATTTCGGTCCAGTCTGCTGATGACTCCTGAGAGGATACTGAGCTTCTCTCCTGCATCATTACCCACAACTCGAATTTCCACTCCAACCTTCGCAAGATCGGGTCTCAGAGGCAGTGCCGATACTGGCATATATTTGATCTTCTTGGGGTCGAATCGAAGGATGCCGAAATCGTGGACAGGGTCGCGGTAGACGGGGTAGGCGTCGACTTCTTCGTGATTGTCAAATATGCAGTATCCCCAGAAGGGTCCGGATCCTACCACATGCCGATTTGTCATGATATATCTGCGGAGATCAGCATCACAGGCTCTCGTCAGCTTGGAGAACTTACCCTCTTTCTGCGTCTACCACGAATCCAGTTGCTTCGCTGGTCAGAGCCGGATCTGTATCGAAGGAGCATGTCTGGCAGAACCGGATCGAGACAACATTTCGTACCACGTTCTCAACACAAGCTTGCCATTCTGCCGTATCCGCCATTCCGGGAACAATCCTCGTATCCTCCATGTCTAACTCTTCTTCTTCGTATGCCAGACCAACTTCAGGGGTGTTCTGTCCCGCTGAATCCTTTCCGTTGATTGCTCGGTGTTGTTTATTTGGTCGCTCATCAATGGAACCTGGATGTTGCTTCCTCTTCGCGCGAGGGGCGCTGTTGTTTATGCCGTTCATCTTGGAGCTTTGGAAGCTTCGAATGGGCGTTGTGGTGATTGACCGAGCTTGTGTAGTTCGAAGAAATGGGATTGTTGACGTCGGATGCTCCGAGTTCGAGTGAATGCTAGAATGGGATGGAAATCTAGGTGTAGGTAAAAGGATCGCAGGCCTGTTGAATGCGACAGGCTTGGAGAAGCACGTCAATGAGTGGTGTCTCAGGCTCGAGGGGACCAATCTATGCATCCAGCATAGAGCACAGAGAAGAGCCCAATGGCCAGGAGAAGGAGCGTAGGAAGGAGATCGAAGAAAAACACCAAAGACACGCAGGGAGGAGGTCGAAGGTGAGATGGAGATGGAGATGGAGACGGAGCTCAGAAGGTTTTCAGGTCGGTCGTGGAAGAGAGTTGCGGCGCGGCGCTGCAAAAGGATGCAGGGTTTGCGTCGGTGCACGGATCACCAGGAGACCCCTGTTTGATTCCATAAGCCCACATCCAAAATCGACCCCCTTCCATGCTGACGACTCCACCACTCTCTTCCCGATTGTACCACAGAGCGAGAAACATTGCAGCATTCTCAACACACGCACACATTTCCGTACTACGAGACACCGCCTTCATTAATATTTCTGTTGATGGATCCCACCAGAGTAAACCAGGACGCTCTTCGTCCGCTCTCGAGCGAGAGCATGCTTCCCGATTGTAACAGAAGAAGCAAAACTGAGCTGCAGTTCAAGGCGCCATGCAAGCATTAACTTTCTGTACCCGCGGATATCTTCAATTCGGAAATGCAACCTCCAATCCGAGTCTCCGAGCGAGTGCTTCGAAAGGACGGAAGTTCGACCTCTCAATGTCCTGCCCCTCCCAAGACAGTGACCGAACTCGGAGACTTGGGACATTGATTCGTATGTCATTTCATAGTTTCTGGCGGTCTGAGTACGTATTCTTCATCGGATCATAGTGTGGATTGATATTTACAAAGAAATCAAAATGATAGTAGGTCCAAGCTCTCAGGACTGATTACTTTCCCCCCTTCCCGGTTCCGACATTTCAGGGTGCTGTACATCACTTGCCTCAACATCCTTACTCAACAAGGTCTCGCCCTCAACTTCCTCCTCTTCACCTTCAAGGAAAATCTCATGTCCACTGCCCTCGTGCATTCCGAGAGCAGTCACACAGCACGCTGCTGACATGATTGCCGTTCCCCACCACCCAGCTCCTACCACCCCGACGTCCAGCCCCTCGCCGAAAAACCATCCCCCAACTACAGGTCCTATGGTCCGGAATCCCGCAGATACGCTCTGGCCAAGGCCATGAATCGTGCCGAGGACACTTGGATGGGGCGAGCAGTTGTTCAGCAGAATAATGGTGGCTGGCAGAGTGAATGTCCTAGCCATAACTTGAAGTAACAGCACGAGTATGATTCCAATCCAGACGAACGCACCTGCCGCTGCTGCTGGAGCAGCAACTGATGATGGGAGGATGGCAAGGTAGGGGGCGAGGAAGTACGCCAAAGGAAAGAGAATGGAGAAGTATCGGAATGATCTAAGCGTCCCTAGACGGGCGTTGACGGGTGGATACAAGGAGAATTGAAGTATCATGCCAATCATGCCGAGGATGGATGTAGCTACTCCAACAGTCGCTGCTGGCATACCCAGTCCGCCGGTGAATACGAAAGGAAGTGCGCGTTTGAATGTTGATTCGGCTTCGAGGAAGCGGGGTGTTGAGAGGAAAAGAGTCCACAAGTTGGTGAATGCACTAGGTATGTCAGACGAATTTCAAGATCAAAAAGAGCGCTACTTACCCTAGGTGGAAGTCATAGAATGCTCCTGTGATCAGGGTGAAGATCACATTGCGTGTCCATATGCGGCTGAATGGCAGCCGTTGTGTGATCTGCTTCTTCGTGGGTTTCTCCTCGAAGTTCACCAAAGCCGCCTCCGGCGCATCCCAGGTCTGCAGCTGAGAATATCCTTCAGGACTCGATCTTCCTCGCAACATTTGGAAGAAACGACCTTTCAGGTGCAATCCGAGATCAAACTTTCCCCTTCGCTCCTTCAACGTCTTCGGGTTGTCAGCACACGGTCCCATGACATGAAATCTCGAGGAACTCACCTCTTCAAGGAAAAAGAACACGATGTATGTTGTGACCGTCAGGAAGAACGCGTTGAGCAATGATGGTAAGGCATATGGGTAATCTTCGAGAAAGGTGAATCCCAAGCATCCATCTGGGCCGAAAATATCTGGCATAATTGCCACCGGATCTGCGAGGAGACCGCCCATGACTACCATTGTCAGTATAAGCCGAACTTCACAGTACAAGCTGCTTACTCGGACCCAGTATGCCAGCAACATTGAAGCTCATAGGGAGAATCAAGAACGCTCTCGACTGATACTTCTTCTCCTTGGTGATCTCGGCAATCATGGTTCGTCTGCAAGCAGCATCAGCACTCCTCGATTTACCCCACATTCACAACACTCACATAATCCCAACAGTACCATTGATTCCCCCACCTATCGCACGCCAAAACGCAGCCCAGAAAAACGTACTCGCAAAGCCATATCCGAGACACGAAATCGCAGTCCCAGCTAGGCCGATAATCAGGACCATCTTCCTTCCGCACCAACTCGCATCTGCAGCCTTCCCCCACAATATCGCCGTCAACACCTGGACGCCAGTGAAGCAGCCTTGAAGTATTCCCGCCTGATTCGAGATTTGTGTATTGGTGAGACTCGAGTCAAAACTCTTGAGTTGGTAAAATACGTATGCCTGCAGCGATGCAACTTGCAGGAAATCTACCATCCGACAAAGGAACAAAATCGCCAATTGATCTTTCCGAGGTAGCGACATCCATGTTACTGGTTGTGGTTTCTTTGGTTGAGCCTCCGCATCACGATTCTCGACATCCAAATCCTCGGGGAGTGGAAGCTTGGCATTTTGTGCTGCCCTCGAATCTCTCCTCTTCGCAGGGAGGTTCACCTGCGACTCGTTGGTATAGTTGTAGAACCTGACTTGCTTCTCCATAACGCTGAACCTAAACAGAATCAAACAAACAAACAAAACAAAATATCAGCAGTGGTATAAGAAGAAGCCAAAAGATGGAATGAAGAATGAAACAGATAGGAAAGCTTGTGGTGTTTTGAGACAAACGACAACGGAACGGCCAATCGACATCACTTAAACCATTCCACCCCTCTTCCTGAAAATAGTATAGTGTGCGAGCCTTGGCATTTTCGACCGCAGCAGGCCAACACCTTGGAAGCTTGGAAGGCGCGTAAACTCCACTCTATCACCGATCAGCAGGGGGTCATTCACGTGATTCAGGAAAGCTAGGCGAGTACGCGCGTTCGACGGCTCCACGCCCATGGACGACTCGCAGTTCTGGGATCCTCATCTCCCGTCTATTCCTGTCGCCACTCGGTGAAGAAGATTAAAACCGGGGATGTGCACATCCGCGTCATAAGAAACGTTGATGTTCATCAGTGGGAAGAAGTTTGTGGAAAAGTTGCCACCTCAGTCACCAACGAGTCGGTCCCGAAATTTGGGTGTTTCATTGCGTCGTCTGCTTCGTTGGAAGGGCTAGATGTTGGGTGATCCACGACAGCCTTTCCATTCTTAGCGGTCTGGTTCTCAACTGCCATGTTGAGGCTTGTGTCTCGGTTTTTCTGGTATGCCATCATGCCCTGGGAGGAAGCCACTTCTTTTCCTTCTGCAGGTCATTTAATGTTTCGTATTCAACTTTCTTTCTGTTCTCTCCGCTTTCGATGCGATGAGGTTTACATTCATTTTTACCTTGCTCGTTGCTGCAGCCTCTTATTGCCGAGCCGATAAGGACGTCTTCCACAATGATCAAGCTTTCGATGCGGCGGCATATGGAGTATATCCCGTGCAACATTATCGAAGCACGGACCTGGTATCACCTCGTGTCAACGTCTTGCAGTCCAGTTCAGAATGCGACAGCAGCTTGTACACCCTGTTGACGCCAAGGGGATCTTCTACGAGTGAGTCCACAGGTGTCATTCTTGATCATAATGGAAACTTGATATGGACGTCTGCTTGGGGAGGCCAGCAGATTTACAACCTTCTTGTCCAGGAGTACAAAGGCCAAAGCTACCTCACCTTCTGGGCGGGTAATGATGCCGTCGGAGGGCACGGCGCTGGCTTCTACTACATGGTACGTTTGGGGAAGTTCCTAATTGGAAAGCGAAGACTGACATGTTTCAGCTCGACAAACATTACAACCTGTTCCTGGAGATTGGTGCAGCTGGGGGACTCGATGGCGACCTCCACGATTTCCGCCTCACTGAAAACGGAACCGCACTCATAACTGTCTACCAAGTTATCAATAAAGACTTGTCAGAGCTGGGGAAACCATTTGTGGGAGAAATCTGGGACTGTTTGATCCAAGAAGTCAACATCGAGACAGGTGAGCTGATATTTCAATGGCGAGCTTCTGATCACTACAAAGTGTCCGACACTTTGAGGGATATTGGCGGTGATGGCGGGATTGGACGAGCTTTCGACTTCTTTCACATGAACAGCATCGCCAAAGACTTGAAGGGCAACTACCTCACTTCGAGTCGGTATATGCATAGCCTCACCTATATCAACGGCACCGATGGCGAAATCATCTGGATTATTGGAGGAAAGAGGAACATGTTTGAAGACCTCTCGAACGGCCACGCAACCAATTTTGCCTACCAACACGATGCTCGTTGGTCCAAAGAGAATACCGAAGTCACGATGTTCGACAACGGTGTGGATGATCTTCATCCAAACATTGCAGACACTCGCGGTTTGCGTTTGGAACTCGACCAGGACAAGATGACGGCGAAAGTGGTAGCAGAGTACAAGAATCCACACCACATCCATGGCATTTCCCAAGGTTCCTTCCAAACGCTTGAGAATGGAAATTCTTTCATGGGATACGGCAACACAGCTGCATTCACAGAGTACTCTCACAATGGAACTGTCCTTTGCGACACTCACTTCGGGGCCGAAAGCCGCTTCGGTGCCGGGGAAGTGCAGTCTTATCGCGTCTACAAGTATTCATGGCATGCTTGGCCTGAAACGAATCCAGATGTAGCAATCGCAGAGAACGATGATGGAGAGTGGACCTTCCTCGTCAGTTGGAACGGAGCTACCGAAGTCAGGGAATGGGTACTCCAAGGTGCAGATGAAGCAGAAAGCGATGAGTGGGTCGACCTCGAGCGAATCCTCAAAACGGAATTCGAGACCGAGTTTGAGATCCACACCTCATACCCCAGATACATGAGAGTCCTAGCTCTCGACTCAACATTCAGAATACTAGGAGTCGGTGGCCTCTTAGACCTCACGCTGGAGAAGGTAATCGAAGATTCCATAGTCAACTCTACTTCCTCTGGAAACGACATTAATCATCTAACGCAGGCATGGTCCTTACCACCGCTGAGAATCGAGGAGGGGGATACGTGGTGGTTGAAGATCATGTTGGGGTTCTGTACTTTTACTGGATTGTGCGTGGGGTTGAGAGAGGCGAAAGTGGTTTGGCGTACGAGGAGACGGTTTAGGAGGGGTTCGATAGCTTTCCAGCACATCGACCCTGCTATCTTGCACGCATAGCCTCAATCTGGATTTTATTGCTTGTTAAGAAACGTTCTCAAAACATGTGGTGACATCTTTGATGCTTGGACACCTTCTGTTTGTGAAGTGATGCAGTTGTAGCGCATGCATATGTCGTGTCGGAACTTGCATATCCCGTTTCTTGGTCCTTGGAAGGATGCAACCGCAGACTCGCAGAGTCGACTTCACACGGCACAGTTACGAGCAACGGCTCATCGGCACGATATCAGAATTGAAGATAGGGGTAACAATGGTGGGGTTGAGGCTCGCCAAGATCCCAACCCGGTGACGCGGCCTCGTCCCGAAGTTTTGACAGACAGGGCAATCTGTGCGGGCACATTTGATTGGATTGGATCGCTCATGAACAATTTACCGAGGGATGCGAGAATGCGATGAATTTTTCTTTTGATGCTATTTGCTTGGCCTTCTCGGCTTCATATAATACAAGAAAGAAAACTTGGTATATGCGAGTGTATACGACTCCGAATGATCCCACCTTGATATTAACAAACGACAAGAGTCCAAGAACCCAAGAACTCCTGTGCAAACCAATCATTTACAAACTCCAAAGCATCGAGACAAGGAAGAAGCACATAACGACCAATACCAACATCTCCAAGAACTTGACGACCACATTCAACGCCTGCATTCGGTTTCGCCTGCGAGATCTGGCCACGAAGTCGCGGTTGTCATTGACATTAGGGAATTTCTGACCCATTGGAACCCGCTCGCCCAGAAAGTTGCAGAGTGGCTCCCATCCATCAGTGACTCTGAACTCCAACAAGTTCTCCTTGGGCACCAAACTCCTGACCTCCGCGTAATGTCTGTTGAAAACATCCTTTCCCCTATGCTCGAAGTCACCCTCAAAGAAAGTATCAAAGAACTTCTTCAGCATCGGATAGTACATCCCCGCCGCCCAGCTCACATATTGCAGGAATCTCAATTCCGGATCTGTGACCCTCCAGAAAACCGTTCGCATAGTAGAAGCGTGCCAAGAATCCACATCTCGGTTTGTCAAAACGACCTTGGCTTCTGGGTAGGCTTCAATGAGTTCCTTCGCGAATGCAATGGCGGGCCAGTCGCATACTGCTTGGCAGTTGCCGAGTAATTGGTCCCAGTCTTCGCGTGTGAACGGTTTTCCGACTCCGTCGTACTTGGCTCGAAGGGCGTCCATCCACATGAGGGCATCGGGAGGGTTTTCGATTGAGCAGGACATCATGTGGTAAGTGTCGACGTAGCCGAGTTGTTGCATTGCTGCACGCATTGCTGTGACTTGTTAGATGGGATTGATAGTTAGAGGGAGATGCTTACAAGCTGTCCCTGTGCGTCCAAGACCCAGAATGAGAACTTTCATAGGTACTGTTCTGCGGCATTCTCGTCGGTTGATGTCTGTGTCGCTGGTGAAGATATCGGTGATAGGTCTTGGGGTATATTTTGTTGAGTACGCCATTTTGAAGAGAGACGAGGAGAAATTCGATAAATACTCAAAAGGCAATTGCTCAAAAACAGAGAGAGGGCGTAAATGCAGTCAAGATAGAGATCTGAGAAGAAGAAGAAAGTTGAAGATGAAACAGAAAGACGGAATACTACCCTACAAGTACAGAATCAAGCATCTCGCCAGAGACATCTTCCATGCCCCATGAAGAATGCCAAGACTCCCTAAATAGAGATCTCCTTCTCTTGTGAAAACAACTCGTAGTTACATTACGCATAGATGGAGCAAAGGAGATGGCAGACCGCAGTCCAACCAAGATTCCAGACTTACCCCAGCATTTCGGGACCGAATAGAGTGCTGAATCAAGAAGTCGAATCGTACACTACCCTATTCCTGGACCGCTCCAAAACGATACGTTGCTCTCAAAGCTAGCGGGAACCAACTGGAAGAGAACCGCCTTCTCGAAATCGCTGGTGGGCAAACGTGCAAAAGATCGACAATATCATTTAAGGGCACCTTGCCCATGCCGCTGGGTGGTCCCATCCTGGTGGAGACAAATCTGATCAGCGGTGGTGCCCGCCACACGTGGAGTTTGACGCGGCCTGAAAGGAAACAAATTTGATGTGTCGACACAGCCCCATTATGAACTGGTGGTCTGGCGGGATGTGCTGTTCGGATGGGTTTCAGGACGTGGATCGTGATGCGTCGTCTGAACTCAGGATACAAGCTTTGCGGCGGATGTGCAGTGACGAGTCGGGACAGCTGGGTGATGAGATGCTTGAAACATTTTTGATGAACCATCTGGAGCCGGCCATAGGTGATGCTGCGTCTGCGAGTGGTTGTGGCTGGGGACGTTGTTGGGGCTGATGTGGTCGTCGTGAAAATTTCAAACTTTGTGACGCGACGACTCCATTCGGCTCGATTGCATGAGCTCCACGTGATCTCAAAGAGAAACTCATTTGATGAGATGGGATTTAGGAGGAACCATGGGTATTTATACAGTTGAAGCTGGTAATCTCACATATATTGCCCAATAGCACGCAATTCTCACGCAATAATGCTGCTGCCTGATTCTTCGTCCTCAACTCGTGACTTCCACGTGCTTGCTTACCCCTTTCGTATCCAGGTATTGTGAATCATTGTTGACCAATTCAAGAGTTTTAGGTGGATCTAATAGAAGCACAGGTAGTATTACAGACACTCTTCCCTTCTCAACGCACATCTTCTCAATTATCAATGTAGAATCCATCAGTGATCGAAACATTTCCCCCAACTATTCGTACAATGTCAACACTTCAATGTACATGACGCTACCATCCTTTATATTACACAAATTTATCAAACACCACTCCTAACAGATCTTTCAATCTCAAACTTCAATTTCGGCCTTCCCCCTTGGCACAAGTCCTTCAAGATCAAATTCCTCCCTTGACTTCTCATCAGGGTATCCAATAAGTCAGTCAGTCAACAGTTGAGGGTAAACCCTCAACTGAATAACTGACTGTAATCAACTGATCAGTTACTGATCAGTTGAAAACGTGACCAAAAAGTCACGTTATACTAATAAAAACTTGAAGATATACTTACAAAATCTAATAGCTTATCTATTCTTTAAACTCTTTTAAGTATAATAGACTTTTGTAGCTATAAATACAAGTATTCTTGAATTATTTCGGAACTATTTTCAAGTCTTAAAATTTAGAGACTTTGCTTCTAAATTCTCGACTTTTTTGGACAACTTTGGCCCTAAAATAGCTATATTTGTACTTGAAAATAGAGTATTCCGAAGCTCTCCAACTGATCAGTTACTGATCAGTTGAGTAAATAGCCAGCTGATTGACTAACCTAATTTAAAATGGTCAACTGAATGGCTTTAACTGACGATTAATCAATTGACTGATCAGCCAACTGACCTATTGGACAGCCTGCTTCTCATTCCTCCTAAACCAACCAAAACCAACTTCTCCTGCATCGCCTCACCACTCTTGTCCGCAGAATGTACTAGTTTTGCCACAACATCTACCATAAGTCTATTGCGATCCATACCATCGAGCTTTCCATGGAGCTGGAGGTTGAAATCTAGATCATCCAAATTCTCAATTGCCATTAATGAGACGTAGCCCAAGAGATCCGGTGTATGGATGGTATATTTCAGCCGCGCACTATATACAACCAGTCTCATCAAGATGAGTGCTGTGAGGACGACAACGATGAAATAAGGCCAGACGCATTGTACTACCTCAAAAAGAGAGTGGAAAAGAGGCGATACGTCGGTTGTATTTGCTCTAGGGTCGAGCCCATCTTCAGTATTTTAATGGTGGTGTTGCGTTTGTAATGATAGGATCCAGAAGTTGTTAAATACCTGAGTAAGGTGTCTTGCGAACGTGACATTGTTGACATTCGCGAGATTAACTGCAGAGAAGTCAACAGAAACATTTCCATTTGCTAGGTAGCGTTCGGCGATCGATAGAAAATATCCTCGACCAGGATCGACGGTTGACCAGACCTTGAACACTTTCGAGATATCCAAGATGTTCTTCAAAGCATTTCCAAGCATTAAACTTTGTTCGACGTCCGTTAAAAGGCAGGCGAAGTCTGCTTCCAGCCAACTCTCCCCGTCGTCAAAACAACTCAGGTTAAATCTTTAGACCGTTAAAGAGACGCTGCATTCCCACGTTACCGCTAAAGCGGTAATAGACACGAACTCAACATCTAGAGGTGATCCTTTCCCCACGTCGAATTTGCGCTCAAACTTAAATTATGCAACGAAGCGAACTCGAAAGTGAGAGAAACATCCGTCCCGCCTGTCAACCATCGCAGAGATTCTTCCCTTTCTTCGGGATCCTGTCTGGTAACAGAAGGGCAGTCGAAATGAAACAGGTGTACGTCTACTGTGATGTTCGCGGTATTAATAAATGACCAATTGGTGGGATTGGTCAGGGGACCAGAAACCGGTATACCAGTGAAAGCTGTGTAATTTATTGAGCCATATATGAATGGCGTGGCCCTGCATCAGAGGCGAGCAGGGTAGCCTTTGATCCAGACATGAGCGGAAAGAGATCCTTTCTCGGCTTTTGCTCTTGCAATCAGACGTAACGCTCCGCAAACAATGGCTGAGAGTATCAGGGGAGTCAATGTAGGCCCTAACTTTTAGATTTCCTCCAGTGACATATTCAGGCTTGTCCAGAAACGGGGCCACAAGCTCATGATCCCAGAAGCAAAGTATGGTGAGGCTCTTCCTAGAGTTCCAAGGACTTTCTAGCAGACTTTGGAGGCATCTTGCTTGCATACCCCGCGAGTTGACAATAAGATGGGGTATGGGCAGGAGCTGTGCGCAACCGGTGCTAATATATCGAGGCGCTTGGTTTGTCGTTGTAGAAGAAGTCGAGATTTCCACCGGTGTGGAATGGGCCTCTCGTTTGATGAATGTCCGGCAGGGTAAGTCGTCAATCATATGCTGATGCCGATTGCAATGAAGATCTGAAGATT
Source organism: Phialocephala subalpina (assembly GCA_900073065.1). Taxonomy (NCBI): domain Eukaryota; kingdom Fungi; phylum Ascomycota; class Leotiomycetes; order Helotiales; family Mollisiaceae; genus Phialocephala; species Phialocephala subalpina. Next base: position 132,216 of record FJOG01000067.1, on the reverse strand, counting down.
GTCGCAGATTCAAATCATAACTAGACTTCTTAGGAGGCGACTATGGATTTAACAACTTCACTGCTTCAGTGCGATGCAGAGCTTTTGACTTCTACTAAAGATACAAATAAGAAGGGCTTGATAGCAAACAACTCATCAGCTGCGTCGTCGCTACTCCAGGATGTATCGCTAGTTTTGTGATACCGCATAAGCTGCTTGACTCAGGGACTACTAGAAACAAGCCACGCTTGTGAGCTTCAGCTCCACACGCGGAAGGGAAAGAGGTTGCTTGCCACATTCAGTAGTTGTACCATGTGTTTGATGGGACATTCGCGCTGGAGCTAATTGTCATGTGAAAAATGATGGATTCGAAATGCCAAGTTCTCCTTCCTGATAGCTCATTCCCGCATTAAAGCAACCTTTCCTTCGAAGTCTGCACCTAATCCAAATGATACAATAACAAGGGGCAAATTCGAATCAATATCTTTGTATGCATAAAAGCAAATTTGTCTGCTCTATTCAAGCTCGTATCCTACGACAAACCCCAAACCGTTGCTGCTCGCTCTTGGTGTTTATGAACTTGACCATATTGATCAATTCTCAGCCTCATATTCTTGAACTCTTTTGTCCTTCCAAGGCCGAGAGATGTGTTCCATTGAGACTTATGCTTTGAGTTACTCTCAGCTCATGGTCAATTGCCATCGACGAGATATGTCCCATTATATCAGGTGTATCGATCTTGAAGCGAAGCAACACCGAGAGGAGTGAACACACTAGAAGAATCAGCGATATGACTAATAAAATAACAAAATATGGTCGATTGCAAATGACGATCTCGAAAGGCGAGTATGCGGTTGCGGTGGTGGTAGCATTTGTTGTCGAGATGATGAGCCCGGCACCAATGTCCAAACTTAGTGAAGCGTAATAATATGTATTGAAAGCGGTCGTCAACCTAATCGAGAAGGTGGCTGGATCGACGGTTGATAGGTTCACCATCGTTTGGCCAAAAGCATCCCATTTATCCAAGAACGACCAGTAAGTCTCGGGCTTCTTCTTACTCTTTTCGACATCCGCTGTCCTTTTGGCCCCTAAACGTGACTCGCCAAAATATAGCACTGGGGAGCAGATAGGAGGTCCTCGAGTGTGTTTCGCAGGAAGTAGCAATACCCATAGGCAATGAGGATCTGAATGTATTTCATCACTGTCCATTTCATGTATGCGATGTGTCTGTCACGCGCGCCACAACATGGGGTGCAAATGGATTGTTTTTCCACTCAATGGTTGGGCCTGCGATTTTGTCTGGCTTGTTGGGCTTTAGGCTGTTAAATAACGTCTCCAGGACGGATTACGAGGAAACGAGTTTGACAGGCCGCCATTTCCATGCCCCCGCACCCGCGCCCGGCCCAATACAATCTTCTCCTCCGTAAGCCGCACGAGTAAAACTTATCTTATCTCGGACCTACTAGGACTTATCTAGTAACTGCTCCGGTGCTATGACTATATGAAATCGCACGCAAGATTTTAAACCAACATTAAACCAGATAACCCGAGCCGCAAGTAGTCATTATATCCGATCTCCGACCCACTATTTATGCAATGCAATAGCAAAGTTTATTGAATTTCGCCCGACATCTCCGGATAAGGAACTTTTCAGCCTTATCCCTGTCCGGAAAGACAACCCGTATTTCGGTAAACAAAAAGAGTTTAGGAGAAATAACAAAAAAGGGGGGAATTCCGAAGCCTTAAAATAATTATCTGTACCCCAGGATTCGCTAATAAAGGCCCGTTTTGGTTTTTAGGTTCAATACTCTTCCCCCCCTGAATAAATGTAATTGTGGGGTAAAACCTAGCAGCGAAAGATCTCAGTGGCTATATGCCCTGGTCACTGCCCTGGCTGCCTCAGGGCACAGGTCAAGAACTGGTCGGATCTGAGCGCAGGGTACCTAGAGAAGGTTCAAGAGGCCTGTTGGCCTTTTCAATACAGTGGATTTTACTGGCCCAGTACCCGAGTATCCTACCCGCAAAGTACCCACAATTACATTTATTTAGGGGGGCGGGGGAAAGATACTTCGGAGAAGTAGTCCTCCAAACTCTACTTAAACACGTTCCGATCCGCACGAACAAGCTCTTCAAGCTTGGTTTATGTCCTCTCGTATTGTCTCAGATCCTACTCCTCATCCTTAACCTTATCAAATTCCTCGTGTATTACTTGATATAACCATGCAGCTCAAATACCTGCTCTTCGCTATTATTAGCACAGTTTCTGCTCTGCCTTCTGACAATCTTCACATTTGGCTCCCTCCCAACCCAACAGATCGTCAGTCCCCTCCCGCTTATTCCAGAAGTATTCTAGATCTGACTCCGACTTAGGCCGAAGCCCTTGTCCTATGTTAAATACGCTGGCGAACCACGGGTTCCTTCCCCGTAATGGTGTCAATGTTTCTCTGGATGATCTCATCGTCGGGCTCGGCGAATCTATTAACCTCGCTGCAGCTGCCACAGAAACTCCTGGAGAAATAGCCCTGACAACCTCCACGACCGGCAATGCATCGACTTTCAACCTCGATGATTTGGATAAGCACCACAGTAAGCCTGAATCAGGGTCTTCTAATTAACGTATAGAACCGGAGTTAATATTCTGCACAGTCCTCGAGCATGACGCTAGTCTGAGCCGCAATGATTTTTACTTCGGCGACGACCACACATTTAACAGGACGATCTGGGGCCAAACCGCCACTCACTTTCCTAGCAGTACCATCTCCTTTTCCGACGCTGCGACCGCACGATCAACCAGAATTGCCGCAGCTGCAGCTGTGAACCCCCAGTTCAACATGACAGCCACGGAACAAACAAACAGCTATTTTGAGTCCGCACTATATATGGCGGTTTTTGGGAATGTCACGACCGGAAATGCGGTCACGAACTGGGTCGAGGTCCTTTTTAGTAAGTTTGCCTACTAGCTAGCCTATCTTCTTATGTGTATATGAAGGAACAATATTGCGACTCGTGCTCACAGTCTTATAGCGCAAGAGAGACTCCCATATCTAGAGGGCTGGAGGAAATCTGCCGAGGAAATTACATTTGATAATCTCTTGTACTTGGCCGACCAATTGATTGCTGCAACGTAAGATTTGCCTAATTTGAATAGAAGGAAAGGGTATGATAATATCAAACGAGGAAAAAGGATAGGATGGGAATATAAAGTTGGTATATATATCAATGTATTTGAGTTATTAGGACATGAATTCAAATTATATTTCGCTTCGCATACAATATAAGCCTTTATTACGTATATATATACTTTTAATTTGACGCTATTAATCAAGCTTTAAAAAGTTAACCTTTGATTTGATTTTATTTCTCTTTTTTAAATTTCAATAATATTATTAATTTTTATTTACTTTTTAATTTAATTCTTTTTCGATAATCCTTTATATTATAAGTATACCTTATAAAGTTTCTTTATAAGATTTCTAAATAAAAGATTATTAATAAATGTATTGAATTTTATTATAATGATATTGAATTTTATATAATTTTATAAGTTCAAAATTATAATTAATAGTCGTGCTAAATTGCCGAGTTTGATGCAATTGGAGGCCCAACCGAAGTCAAGAAACAAGAGGTATGGCTGGACTGGGAAACCCGAAGATCTCCGATCGAAGCATTTTGTAAACACCTCTCGGGAATGGTGTGATACTGAACACGGCCAAATGGTTACCCAGGTGTCATAGTAAGATCCGAAAACTATCTCTTTGGCGCCACCGTAAGTCGAGTTTTCTTGGGTGTACATGAAGAATCCAGATTTAGTGTTATTGGAGTGGATGTCCGAGGGAGCTGGTACACTGGAAGGGAAGGAGTTCGTCCATTTCTCTGTAGTAGAATGTCTGGAGAAGGACGGACAATCAAAGTCAAAGATTGAGACAGGAAATGTCAAGTTTGCGGTGGCGTTGAATAGTGGAGTGTCATAATGTGAGCGGACTTGAGGAATGTGAAACGTTGAAAGGACTGTAGATTGGAACCCCAACGAAAGTTGAGTAATTTTCTTCAGGGCAAACGAAAGACTCGGGGGTGTTCCCCGAACAGTTCCAGCCCTTCTGCCCTGTTATTGGAAGGGTCGGAAATCCTGACAGATCGAGCAATGGAGAAGCTGCCGGGTATACATCCGAACTTTGCGACAAGGCTTGTAGATACATCGTTTCAACATGTATCGGCGGCACGGATGTGACTCCGTTGGTACGATTAAGTAGGCTTGGCCATGGTCCAGGACTGAAAGTATCGAAGACCCTCTAAGGTATCTCAACCGAATGGTCTGTAATTTGCTGTGGGCTGAGCACTCGCAAAGATGCTTGACCACCGAGAGGTGAAAGAATCCAAAGTAATTTAAGCAAGACTGGGAGACCCACCCAAGCTTCCAGCTTGTTAATGGCAATCATGGTACTTTGGAACGATCTGCTCGCAACGAGAATTTCGAGATTCTAGAAACAGATTATTAGTACTAGAAGAGAGAAAGGGTCTCAAGGTAGTTCTTACCTGGAGAGTCCCTTTGGGCTCCCTATCGAGCAAAATGTCTCAAAGTGTCAGGTATATATCACCTACGAATGCAATGGAGAGAATGACCTGCAAGATAGAGGATACAATACCGAATTTCGAAAATCTTTTGGGGGTTTTTGGTCGCGTTTCGTTTTCCCGTTTTGGTTTTGGTGGGGGGGGCAGACGAACGCGTGGAACCCTTCGTCGAACTTGCTCTTTTCCTTGGCGTTTACGGAGACGTTCACAGATATCTTGGAGTCAGAAACTGGGAGGGCTTGATATGCTTTGACAACGGGTGGATAATTCGCAAGAGCATGATTCACTGTAAAATAGGGCATCTTGCTTTCTGCCTAATGTGAACGACGACAATTTGGCAGTGCGTGACAACGGGCAAGGAACGCAAAAGGGCCGGTATATATTGTAAATGAATGAATGCTTATCAGATGCCATTTCTGAAATAACACACCCGTGTGCGGTATACAGAGGCGTATGGCGAGCAGAGCCTCGCCGAATGTGTGTCCTGATGCTGGGAAAACGGACGGGAGAGGGAAAATGACAATAAATTCCCAAGGCATCTTCAATTCGTGACTCCTTAAGAGAAAGTTCAACCGAAGCAAGCAACACTGCCGTTCGGGCGAGGAGCTGAAGATGGGATAGTGAGGTGTCGCAGTCACCTTTTTTCGTGGTCACTTAAGCATCCAACCGACCACGCAGCAACTTGGCCTGACAATAGTAGCACAAGAAAACGTTATGTGACTATATTGGAAGGCTTTCTATAATTTCAAAAGGCTGCTTGCTTGAACTCCGATCAAGGCTCCAACCCCTCTCGTGTGCCACCCTTTCGCTCAGGTGTTCCTTCCGGTCTTCGCGTAACTTCTTCGCAGCTTCATTTCCGTCCACTACTCGCCGTTAGGAGTTACACGACCCGAAAAACTGGGGAGTAGCAAACGCACCTCGCCACATGAAAGTGGAGCATACTTAGGTGGATTGTTCTTGTCAGTGCACGTTGGGAGCACAGCACATTGTTTGTTGAGATTAAAACCTGCAGTCGTCAGTGTACACGTGAATCCCTAGAATAATACATACCAAAGAATAGGGGCATCGAAATCCGGTCCTCATTCGTCTGATTGACCTCAACACGATGGACTGTACTCTCCCATTTATCATTTGTTAGCCGTGAAAGGAAATCCCCGATGTTCACCACGAGAGTATCCTCAAGTGGCAGTGCTTCGATCCACTGCCCGTCCTTGTTCAGCACCTGCAGGCCTCCTATATGATCTTGAAATAGGATAGTGAAGCATTGCAGGTCCGTATGGCTGCCTAGACCTCCTTGGTACAATTCAGAAGTGTCGGCCTTCGTCTTGTTTTGGGTCTGAGCGCTGGGATAAAAGTTCAGGGCCATGTCACCACAAGGGTATGTAATCAGGTCGTCCATTCCGTCTGCTGGCATATCAAGTGCTACAGCGACAGCCTTGGTCAAATTTCGAGCAAGCTGCATCGATGCTCGCCACCATGCTTTCGCTGCCTCGTTGAAACCTGGAAGATGCGCTGTCTTCTCCCAGATTCTTTCATCTGCCCAGATGTATGGCTGGACTTCGGATGGGAGCGAGCTCAGGGGAATCGGTTTGGCCAGATGATCATATGCGGGGTCATCATTGGGAGAGTAGTGCCATCTGAATTGTTCTTTCACATCTGCTCCTTCGCTTGCATTTGCACGTGCATTTCCAGGAGCAGTCCAGCCGTTGTGGTGGTTGAAGTTGCTTCGCTCAACCTTCCACTTTTCTTCCATTGGGGGGCGAAAAAACCTGTTTCGACATCAGGATGAGGTAATCCAAAGACCAAATATGATCAGAAGACTTCATACTCGAGTGACTTCAATCTTGCTTCTTCAATGACGTCCTGTGATATGCCATGGTTCTTGATGTAGAAGACTCCAGATGTGATAGCAGCGGTGTTGATTTCTCGGGCTATGCGATGAAGATCCTTGATATCTGTCCCGCCCAAGCCCGTCAAGTCGATGCATGGTATCTCTCCAGGAGTACAGGGACGTGGAGGAGTATTCAGGACTTCCCGGATCGAATCTCCGTCAGGCGAATTCAAGCAAAGAATTGTTTTCGATGGCTTCTGGGTTGTCTCCGTTCGGGTCGACATTTTGCGTTTAGAATTGTCGAGAGCGGGATGAGAACGATGCTTTATGGGCAGGATGATTCTGAATTGTGCTTTGAGGCAAGGAGCTATCGTCTGAGATTGGCAAGGCACGCCGAGTCGTCGATGAAGCGGGCCGTTGATGACGCGATTCAAAGGTGGGATACAATCCTCCTCTTTGGAACCCACCTGAATATCACCTGACGGGAGGCTCAACTTCAGGGAAAGTCTCAGGGTCTTGAAGCTTATTTGAGAACCAGCACCATGGACTCGGGAACCTTGGTCCATGCTCCCGCTAACGCCAACCACCAGTCCAAATCACCTCAAGCGCTAGAATGGGACCCCACGGTCTGGGCTCAGTCCATACTTCAATGCTTCGGCAATATAAGACAGACACTCTTCTGCTCGAAATGTAAATAAAGGAAATAAACCAGACCAAGGAAACGAAACAATGCGCCTCAAGAACGCCTCCATCCTCCGCCAACTCATGGCTCACTATCTCACGGAAGGATCTCCAATCCGAGAAAGTCAGGCGATATCAGGAAGAGTAAAATCGAAATCCGGGATTGGCTTTCCAGAAAATAGACTGCGGGAGCTGCAGTCAATCCTAGGTCTTTGCGAGGGTGGCTTGCTGAAAGATGTGGTAGTGGTCTCGTTCGATCTCGAGCCGAAGGGAGACTCCCCACAGAATAAAATATATAATGAAATAGCACAGATAGGTGTTTCCATGCTAGATACACGAAGCTTCTCTCCGAGTACACCAGCTGGCCGCCTGGTAACACGACACTTCGTGGTGGGCGGACAGAAGAGGTTACGTCACAAGTCAAGAGAGTTCCATTTCGGAACATCTGAACATGTTGATCCAGACAATGTCAACGACCTGATCTTGAAGCTTCTGCAAATCCCAGATGAGCTGGCAAGGGTACGTATGAAGCTGGCCAAGGGAGAAGTTTCGGTTGCTGATACACTCAAGTCGAGTTCCTCGAAGACTACAATATGCCGCGATATCGTTCTCGTCGGCCATGGACTCCGTTCCCATCTTCTTGTTCTTCGAAGGCGAGGAATTCGGTTCGAAGAGATCAACACCATTGTCGCCAAGCTCGACACATCATACATCGCTAGGGAGGTCTTGGGCATGAACTTCCAGCTTCATGGGCTGTTGAAAACTCTCAATTGCCCGTTGGAACACATCCACAACGCTGGCAATGACGCGAATTTCACCCCGAGAGCCCTTCTGCTCCTTGCTTACTATGGATTGCGACCATATTTTTGTTCAAGCTCGATTTTGAGAGACTGCATCGTTTTGCCTGCTTGTTCGAGAGGCTGCATTCCTATGTTGGAGGGGTTCAAAGCTCTGACGCTGGAACCTCTTCCAGACACAACTCAGAGAAATGAAATGCTGCGTAAATCGGAACTGCAGTGTGAGGATTGGGCCTTGCATGCGTTGGATATGGGAAGCATTTCCTTTGAGTATCCTTGAGTGATCCTTGCCCTGACGAGCAATTGAGATGGAAGGTGGCAACGGCGGTTCTTGCCCAGACCTTCCCACAGTGCTCTTCCCTCTCAACCTCTCACAACACGACTTTCACCAGTCGAAGACCATTTGAGAATGAGGAGGACATGATGGCCCGAAAAGGTTGCTAAGTAGCTATTTGATGCAATGTGGAAATAGGTGCATCCGTGCTTCTGGTGATGAGAGATTAGAAGGAGGACGCGCGTGACTTGCGGTATCTCAGATGCTGTACTGAAGCGCTAATATCCAAAAATTTGAATGGGGCAGAGCGAGGTGAAGATAGTGGTCCAGTGTTAAGCTGAGTAGCGGTGAAGTCCTGAGGTCTTGAGAAGAGGGGTTTGATAAGCGAGGCACTAGTTCTCGTGTTCGGGTTCGAAAGATAACGATAGTAATTAAACATTGTACGTCTGTGAGATTGGATCGTTTGAAGTGAGGGAGGGAGGGGAAGGTGGAGCTCAAATCCTCAACTAGTGAAGTATGGGGGGAGCCGACAGCCTGGTTCGCTTTCGTTTTCGGATCGGGGTCCAACCGCCCCGCAACGTTCCCCTCTCAACCCATGCAACATCTTCGGCCTATCACGGATGACATCAGAACGAACACCTATAAAACCGTCGAGTTCCTTCAAAAGCCATGTTGCTCTGTCGTGCAGAGCCATTCTTCCCTTTTTACCATTTATCCAGGAACTGAACTCGAACATCAAACAACACTGAACAGCTGAAAGCAAAAACGAAAATAATGGAGGACTTGAAAGGAAAGGTGCGTGTATCAAGAACCCGATCAAGAAACAAAGTTTGACTGACAAGTCCAGGTCGTGATCGTAACAGGCGCATCTTCAGGAATCGGCCTCGCGACAGCAGAAGCCCTCCTTACACACGGCGCGAAAGTCCTCGGAACAGATCTCAGCCCAGCACCCTCAACCTCATCCGCAGATTTCCATTTCCTGCAAGCCAACCTGGTCGACGCCTCAACTCCAGACAAAATCGTGGAAGCATGCATTTCCGCCTTCGGCCCAAAAATCGATGCCTTGCTCAACGTCGCCGGAATCCCCGATCAGAATAGTTCTGTTGATTCTTTGACTGATGGAAGTTGGGATAAAGCGATTGCTGTGAACTTGACTGCCCCAGTTAAGCTCATGCGAGCCGTAGTCCCCATTATGATATCGAACGGAGGGGGGTCGATCGTGAATGTATCCAGTAAGGCTGGGATGAGCGGAGCTGCTGCTGGTGTTGCTTACACGGCAAGTAAGCACGGTATTGTAAGTTTCCATTCTCCAGTTACGAAAGTATCGAGGAGAACAGCATGGAACCATGTGTTGATGTGAGATACAGGTTGGAGTGACTAAGAATGTAGCATGGAGGTACAAAGACGAGGGCATCCGCTGCAATGCTATCTGTCCTGGAGCTGTCCAAACAAACATAGCCGCCAACATCGACATGGCGAACCTTGACATGAAAGCAACAGCAACACTGATGTCGGTGCGAGAGACCATCATGCCGGGACAGGACTATAGTACGGTGCCGACGGCGGATAAGGTTGCGAATGTGTTGGTGTTTTTGACGAGTGCGATGAGTTCGGAACTGAATGGGGCGATTATTCCGGTTGATCATGGGTGGAGTGTTATTTGAGGAGTTGTTTTGAAGTGGGAGGAAGAGTATGGATGTGGAAGACCGTGGTTGTTGGTGATGAGCAGCACGCTTGGAAATATGAGAAGCCAAATGGGCTGGAAAACTAAAACAGAAGCAACAGAGTCAACAATATTGACAGCATTGAAAGGAACAGTTGCACGTGCAACGAATGAACTTTTGACCTTGACCAAAAAGAAGAGAAGCGTTCACACCAAGTCGCGTGGCAGGAAAGGAATTGTGGCATCAATTTTTTCCCATTATGTTCTTCAGTCCGTAGTAGAGACAATTGTTCGTTCCTTGAATAATTTTCATCACAGACGCCACACCAATCCATCCCATCCTCCCAATATCCATCAACAAATGAAAATCACAACGCCCCCTATCCAGTCTGATCCCATTCCAATTTGGTACACGTTCGGCTGATGTAGCTTGCACAAAAGCAATGCTAGCAATTCGCCGTTCGATTACAAGCCCTTGTCACCCTTGTCTCCATCCTCAGGGATCAATTTGGACCAGTCGCGGCCCACAATCATGAAGATTTGGGCGACGAGAACAAGAGCGAAGAGGATGGTGACAGCGAATTGCATAGCAAAGACCTTGGCGTAAGTCTTGATCAATCTGATGCGGGATGCCCAGTCGAAGGTCTTCCAGGCATCAAGCATGCCAATGACACCAGTGCCACCCACGATTTCAGGAATAACCTTTCCGCCGAAGCTGCGATCGAATGGAACAATGGTCTCCTCGGCATCGGACAACAGAGAAGCTTGAACTCGGGTCAAGGTGACATTGGCTGGGATGACGATCAAGAAAGCGAGGACAAGGCCAAAGATGAAAATTCCGATGCCCTGGAAAGCCATGGCAGTTCTCTGGCCACCAGTCATGTTGGCAACATCCTCAGGCTTCTGGTCGGTGATTCCAGTGACGATGGAGAGGTAGATTGGGAGGTAGACAGACAGCTGCTCTGCGATAGCAAGAACGGCAGTTGGTGCTGCTACCTTCTTCCACATTCTCAAGGCTGGGAGACGTCGGAACCAGGTCTTTGGGTTGGGCTCAGAGATGACAATGTGTGTCCAGGCGAGGGACAATGTAGCGCAGAGAACGGTAGCGACGCCATTCCAGAATGGTCTTGGGAAGATTCTGAGGAGAGGGAAGACTGAGAGGAAGCCACCAACGCTGTTGACTGCGAAAGCGGTTGCAATGTAGATGGCGAGGCCACGGAATCGTGCACGGAAACCACCAACAGATTGTAGAAGTCGGATTGTGCTGCGGAAGCTGGCGGTAATCGGCTTGGCCTTGACTTGAGCCTGCTCTGGGTCCTTGATTGTAGAGTCGGGGTCTTCGGTCGGGAGAGGTTCGAAGAGGATGGCTTCTTGAGGAGACTCGATCATAAGGAGGGTGGGGAGGATTCGTCCGAAGGTGTACTCGATCTACGCAGATGTTAGCAAATATCCACTCGCAGATCTGCCAGAACACATACCATGAAGAGAACACCAGCGAAGAAGAAAGCAGTGGCCGCCAGCATCAAAGCACCCCAGGTTGGCAGCTCAATTTGGCGTGGGCTGTCACCATCCTTGGTCATGGAGGCATGGGCTTCGAAGCCTCGTCGAACGAGGGTGGGAATAACGTTGCTCATGTTTGCGGTTGTTAAGGAGCGACGATAGTTATCTGGTGATGAAGAAGAATCGTGATTTGGAGTTCACGATGGGAAAGGAGATGTTTTGAAGGAAAGAGACCAGCAGGCAGAAGCACAGTACCCCAAAGCCAAAGAGGACGAGGCGCAGGCGGCGTAAGTTGCAGCGGATAACGGGTGCCTAGTCTCAATGAGGCATGGTGCTGACGCTCGCGTCGTCGGTGGCCAACAGTTTATTTTCATCCTTCTCTCCTCCAGGCACAATACGAGATGGCGATTATTGATTACCCCGTTCAAACATCTTCATGCACTTCTATCCCAATCATTCTCAAACTACAAGGCTGCATCGAAGCAAATATCTCAGGGGATACAAGGCTCGAGTCATAGTTGTACGAGAGCCTGGCCAAGTGGCACAGCAGAACGATGAAACGCGAGCTTACGGCACGTGATATTACGTTAGAATGGGTTGAATTGGTCAAAACCTTTCAAAAGCCTTCTGCTGCGATTAGAACTTGACTTTATGTAGCAATATATTGCAGAGCCTCTCAGAATTCTCAGAAGCCTAAGCATTCGAGGTTGTTAAGGACTTCAGTAGAATACATGTCTTGTCAAAAATCACGTGCGACTTTTCAAACTTCCCTCAGCTTAGTCCTTTTATGAAGTATCTGGATTTCAGTCCTCTGAGATCGCCCTTGAACTTAATGGGCTTGATCAACTTTTGAGAATTCTGAGCGCTTGTTGCTGATGATACCAGCTTCTTTCTAGTCGATTCCCCTGTTGACGAGGCTCGAATTTCCAAATTTCAACGTGTTGACTGGATGGTTCTAGCTCTTGTGCTTCTTGCTCTTCATCTGGAGTTTGGTTTTGTACCGTTGCCATAATCCATTCACCCATTTTTCAATTGATCTTTCTCACGAAGAGTACTGGCGCAGCACGTCTCTAAGACCCTCCCTCATTGCCCTCTTCCTCCAGGTATTAGATGTTTGGCTAGGCCTCGGCAGTAGTTCTCAGGAGCGCCCAAGCACTCTTTTGGTCAGAAAGCAATCCTCTGGACACGGCAGACTTGCAGCGCTCATCTCTCGGCCGAGGAAGGAAAAGCTCACAATCGGTGTTTCACCATACTCGCGCACAGATATGTTTGCGTTCGCAACCCTCTCCAAAGAGCTGAACTTCAGATGACATGTTGGATATCTACGAATGAGGAATCAGTCTGTCTCAGTTCATCTTCGAGTTTGGGGGACAAAGTCCTGCACGTGGTCTGCAGGTTCCCATAGTTTCATTCGTTGTGCATGAGACTAGTTTCAGGCAAACGGCGGTACACGAGAAAGAGTCTTTTCGTCCCCTCATCTTCAATCTCTCTCTCTCTTATCATCAATCACTCAGAGAGTCGCTCGTTATCTTCAATCAACGTTTTGATTCACTTTCGCTAAGTCGCTTGGAATAAACACTGTCGTTGCTTTGGATTTCACGACCTCGAGGTTCATAAACCTCACCTTCACTCTTCACCTCAAGCTCTGTCGAGGACACAATAACCATAATCGCATCCTCACCGCAATGCGCTCACAACTCCTCCAAATCGCTTTTCTTGCGATCGCAACTTTTGCGACAGCTTCTCTCGACTCGAACGGAAAGTGCGACTCAGGGTTCACCATCTGCTCACCTCCTGGCGCCACATCAGCCACTGCCCCACAAATCGGCGATCCCAACTTTCCTAATCTCTTCGTGGACATCCTCTCATCCTCCCTACCAGCCAGCTCACGCCGCTCCCTAAACCGTCTTGAATCTTCTCCCCTTGCCGTCCGAGGAACCTCCTCACTATGCTGCAACGCCCAAACCTCCTGCCTCACAATGGCGAATTTGGAGATCCCGTTCTGCTACGACAAATTCACAACCAACTACCTCCTCCCAGACGGCTCAACCGGTACCGTAGTAGGCGGTTCATACACCTCAGCCGGCGGCGATATCGCCAATCTCGAGACAGGAGATTATAAACTCGCCAACGGGCAGACAGGAAACATCTACTCCTCGAACCCTTCTTTGAAGCCAAACACTGCCACCTTACCCATGCCGAGCCAATTCACTGCCTCAGGAGTCGGGTCTGCAATCCCGTTGAGCAGTTTGGGGACTGAGATCGTACTTACTTACACCACTACTTTGCCTGGATCCACTATCCCCGCATCAACGCTGCCACCTGTTACATTGGTTGGAAGCACGAGTACAGGGACGATTTTACTTCCAACAACAACCACTATCTCAGCAGCATCTGGGTCGAGTCCAAGTGTAACTGTTGGAGCAGTGACGAGTCTTTCCATTGTGAATGTGGAGGGCAGCACGATTCCTGGAAGCACGGTAGCTGGAAGTACCGTCCCGCCTGTGACGACGACGATTGTTACGACGAAGTTTAGTGCGTTGCCTGTTAGTGCGACAGCTGCGACGACGTCGAGTAAGAAGAATGAGGGGAGGAGGGTTGGAGTTGGTGGTGTTGTGGGTGGGGCTTGGGTTGGGGTGTTGGCGGTGTTGATTTTGTAATTTGCGCTGATGAAGGTAGAGAAAATGGAATCGCATTGATCTTGATTGCGTTGATTTACAGTAATCGACATGTGAATTCTTAGTATCTCTACAACAGGGGTATTTCAACAAGCAGCTATCGAGGACATAGAAACGTCCTAGAACCCCCAAAACTCCAACAAAGCAACAAAAGCAGCTCCCGATATCACAATTACCAAAACGACGTTGCCTTCCACTCCCTCTCAACCCAGCAGTCAATGCAACTCGAGACGATCACAAGCGTCCAAACATGTTCCGTTTCACCTCCACGCCTCCAACAATTCCATCGCTGAATCTCTTCCACGGACTATCAAGATTCTTCTTTTCAGCATTTGTGCTCAGAGGCCATTGTTCGAGTTGAACAACAAACATATGGAGATGAGTCTTATCGAAGGCAATTTTCAATTGTTCGCGGATCCACGCAACATTGGCAGGAGACTTCAGACTTTCGAGCGTACCATCACGATCCAGACCTGCTGAGAAGATGAGATCGAGATAGGATAGAATACGTGCTCGAGCGATGGCCTTCATGTCGTTTCGAAGTTGTCGAATTTCTGGTTCCATTCGATTCGCGGTGGTGTAGATGTATGGTAGATCGAGCCCTGGGGCGGCTTTGTGTAGGAAACTGGGTTCGAGGGTGGGGTATTCGTTTAGGATTGAGGCGTAGTACTCTTTTCTTTCTTCGGGGGTGTCGAAAGGGGGTGGGTTGTCATTGATATCGACGTGGAGCCGCTTTGGGCGTTGGAGCATCCAACTACAAGATGTCAGCAAAGCAGGGAACACAGGATGGGAGGGCAGTGCGTACATCAAGATATCAGTTCCCAAAGCCACGGTATAATTACAGACAGATCTTGAAAGGTAGGTTTAGACCTCAGTGACGTCTTCGGCTAAAGACTTCGGATCTGCACCTGGACTGGTTTCCAAAATCTCGAAGTCAGTTTTCCTGATTCTCACAATTCGAAGAGGGGAGAAGGATGCGACAGAGGAGTTAGAACATTCGAGACTCCCAAGACAAAATGTAAAGAGGAGTGTTGTTCCAGAGGCGCGTCACTTACATCTGCTTCAGCAGCATATTATCAATATCCGTGACTGTTAAACGACCATGATAGAACAGCTGCAAAGCAGCAATATGCTTCATCCCATAAAGGATCACAAACCAGCTGTCGATCGTTTGATTCGCAGTGATACCTTGTGGCTCTTGACGACCTGCGCGTAAGGTCGGATACCGTGTGGCATCTTCCAGTGGTGCGAAATGCATTTCGCATTAAGGATCTTGTCTGTGAAGCCGTAATCGGTTGATAGATCGAGATTCTTGCTGACTTTCAGGATATCGAGATGTCGGAGGTAGTTTCTGCGTCCTTCGACTGTTGAGAAGGTTAGCCTGCGCTTTTCGGTGTGGGAAGTTGGTGTTGTCAATGTCCCAGCTTCGCGAATACTTTCCAGTATTGGCCAGGCACCTCGACAAGGAAAGATGAAAAGAAGGACCAAGAAAGTTCACACAAAGCTGGGATATTAGAAGCGGATTTTAAACGCGTCAATCGTAGCTGGGATGCTTACCGGTTGTTTTGAAAGCCGTCGAGTTTTGCGGAGGGTTGGCAGACATGTTCGCGAATCATCACTTGTTGCGCCCGCGATGGGTTGACTAGTGAATGAGGCTTCTTGATGTTGTTGAAGCAGATCGGACGTGTGCGTGGGTATCGCGACCTTAAATTGTTGTTGTTTTTGTCAGCGTCGGTTCTGCTAGCGAAGTTCTCCTGGCTGCTACTGCTATCGGACGACTTCCCTACGCGGCAAAGTCCACAGTTCATTGGATTGCTTATCGAGTCGGTCTTGTTGCCTTGGTTTATGGTGTCTCTTTGTTCTCGACAACAAGTTCGTGTAGACTCAATTTAATGAAAGAGCTCGATCCCTTTAAAAGAGTGCGTTAAGGAAGTTCACAGAGAACAGGCGAATGAGAGTGAAGTAAAAAGGATTGGCTACCTAAACCAGGGCTTTAATTGGGTGCCTCAAGAACCTAAGACATTTACCGTAAAAGTGATATTATGCAAGTGTGAAAATAGAATGGAAAAGAGCCCCGGAAACTCGAAGGCTAGACGGTGTAGCATACACCAACCTGGGGGATCGTGTCCTCCTCGCCGGCTCCCCCTTCCTCGACACGCCGCTTGTTTGTGCCGCCAACATTATTAACCTCAATATCTTCTTCCTTATCCAGATCAACAGTCAAAGGGGCTTCGTCTCAAGGAGATGACTCCCAAGGACCATATCCAGCAGCCATTAGGATATTGCTTTTCATTGGCCAATCGTCAATCGAAGCCTCAACAGCTTTTGGGCACCATTCCCTAGTAGTCATAATGCGTACCGTACCTAGGACAATGTTAGTTCCACACCAGCTCTAAAGAGTGTAACTTACCCAATTTTTATGGGAGAACCATAAGGGTGATTCGGCGTTAATGTTAATATTAAGGCATGACTGGAAAGTAAAATCGAGGAGTAATAGAAGTCGTGCTCTCAATGTTTCCTCATCTTGCGTTTAAGGTCCTTCAGATACGGAGACGCAGCACTGTCTTTCCCCCGGATGAGTTGTAAATCCATGCCTGGTACAAATCTGTACGCCCAAGCCGTTTCCAGAATGATATATTCCTTGAGCATCGCAGCAAAGAATTCCATCCTCTCGAGGGGAGTATCAAAGGCCGGCAGTGTGTCTTTAGGGCCACGAGTGGTTCATTTAGGATGTCGAAGCATTTAGCTGATAGCTGTTAGCATGATATGATGATTCAAGGTCGAGGAACATACATAAGCATTGCGACAACAAATGTATAAGTCGCGGTATAGAAGGTTTCCGAGGCGCCTATATTTAAACACTCTACCGTCATGACATCACCTTGACGAGGAAGTATGCTATTGATATTATTGAGGGTTTGCCAGCCATGATACCGAAGGTTAGCATGAACGAGAGCCTTGCTCACTTCTTTCGTCGTTTCGTTTGTGGATGCCTTTGCTCGCTGCAAGGGCCTGAGCAAACGTACGCAGCGGCCGTGATTTATCTTTGGTCCATTCGCTGGGGTCGCACTTGATTTCGAGAATGGACGGTATCAGATGATGATCGTGGGCCAGGTCAAGCTTTGCTTTCTTCTTCTCCTGAAGACTCTTGAGCTTAAGACGGAGCTTCTTACGTCCTGAAACTACAGGAAATTGTCAGCATTGAATTATAGAGGATAAAGAGACAAACGTGAAGTAGAGAATACGATCCCGGACGATAGTCTCCAAGCGGTCCTAGGCGGCATGAATGCGCGCTACGTGGAGGTATCCGTTTACGGGAGGAGTGGAGTCTTGGAATAGCATGGAGTAGCTCGTACGTGGAGAAAGTACGAGTAGTCTAGATATTGAGAGATGGGTTTCGCTGGGGGAAAGTAGAGAATGGTAATTGGGGCAATTCGAAGCCGTAAGGGTAAAAGGAAGAAGGAGGCATCAAAGAGGTTGATATACATCCCGCTCTCTGTGTAATTCTTCTTCCACGCTAGACCGCTTACGTTCTCCTTCCTTACACTTCGCAGAAATTTAAAGCTGAAAGGGTCTCGAGGATAATGTCCCCCTTCCGATGTGCATTTAAATGTTTATATCAAGTATCTAAGTCTCGTTAGAATTATCACCCAAGTTGTTATGCTTATCCTCCTAGCTTTTGGTTGCTTAAATGCTATTATTATCCTTATTGAGCGCATCTTTAGAAGTAGGCCTAGCCGCCGAAATCTCTATTTTGCTTTCATATTTATTTTTTGCATTTGAGGCGAGGCTTAAAAGTAGCAAAGTACTATTTTATAATACAAAGCCTTAATATTTATAATATATAAATATTAGTTTATTTTGAAAGAATTTATTTAATTATTGATAAATTATTACTTAATTTAAATTTTAAAAATTTATAAGAATTCGAGTTAATAAAATCCGGGTTTTTATAAAACTTATATAATTATTATATTTTTAATTAATTAAATTATAATATTATATCAATATTAAAGAAATTAATAATTAATTAAATAATATTAAAAATATTACCTTAAATATTTTTATATCTCAAAAGATTAAAAGAGGAGTATTTAAGAAGCTAAGGAAAAGGGATCAGTCTAATAAATCACAAATAAATACTATATCCCAAGGCTATAACCGTCGAATTAAGCGGCTTTGGTTGCTATTTTAAGCAATAATTATTCCAATCAAAGGAAAACGCATTTGAGATATATCTTTCATTCAAGTGACTTTTATAAGAATTTGGAATTTAAAATTATGCTTGAGACAAAATGTTTGCCGTGAACTATCTCGCAAACAAACTTTACACAAGTGTCAAGGCTTGTTTTCCGCTGTCTTTGAACCATGTTTGCCCTGTTATCCCATCCACTTCCAAGCCCGAAACAAAGAGTCCAATACGCTGATAGTATTCCCCGGAAGGCTTTAGGAGTAATCCTCGATCCTCGAAAACCCGCAAGCACCACAATGGGCCATCGATGGCGTCTACGAGCTCCGATTCAAGATCCGGAATAGCGACACCGACTCTAACGAGTTCCTCAAGGCCTACTCCCCAAAGGCTGTTATCAGCTTTCCGCTGGTCTTTCAGCCGCGCTTGTTTCATTTGACCACAGAGCGTTATTTTTCCACTTGAAACAGCCCCTGTCTCATCCGGTCCCTCTAGAACTGTTTCAACCTCCAGAATTTCGACAAGGGGAGTATCTCTGGCCCGCCTATTATATATGTAATAAATTGGCACTTGGACACTTAACCATGACCACGTCGGGGCTTGGTAGGTCGATGGTCGAGACTTCTGCGCCTGTTCAGTTTGCCACATGAGCCCCGGACAAAGAGTTTCCTTCCAAAGACCAGCAAGATACACGTCACCTGTCACATCCCGAAATCTACTAGCCAAGCCGGAAAGTGCCGGCAATCTATCGTGGTCATGAGTGACAGCACGACGAGAGTAATCTAAGGCAATTTGGATCCAGAAGTCTTTTAGGGCTTTGGAGTCGTGATTTGAAACTTGCTTGTTCCATTGCCACATCTCGTGAGAGTTGGCCGGTGTCCCCTCGAAAAATAAGTCCGGTAGACGTGCTGATCCTATACCTATGGGTGGTGCCTTGGTCTGGCACTGCCACGATACAGAGCCCGAGCGGTATACCAAGAGCCTTGGAGACAGAAGACGCTCTTGAAGTGTCCAGGCTCTTTTATTGAGTGCATCTTCCAATGGGTTGTACTCTTTTTGCACATAAAGGGAGATAGTCCCGATGCTCAAGTCAGGGAGTGGAAGCCTGATCTTCTCCAAGGTATGGCCAGTATTACTACTAGCTTTAATGAAACAGCCGGCGTCACAATCAGAGCCCCCCGCGGCTGCAATTGTTATAGTTGCGTTCCCGTAGATATCCGCCATTTTCGAAGATTCCGAAGCCCAGTCCTCTTCTGAATCTTGCTTAATACATAAAGCATCAACCCAGAGATATCGAAGGCCTAATCTTCGAGTGACTGTCACAGCATCTTGAATAGTTTTCGGAAGCACAGAAAGTGCGATTCCTTGAGTCATTGCCTCCCAAGAATCTTCCTTAGCCACGACCTCTTGTTGACGTCCCCAACAATAGCTAAGTGCGGCATATCTTGCTTTGCGATCTCCTGAAATGAGAAGAAAAATCGTGCCGTCGACAATTGGCCCAACGTCTAAAATACGTGTTGGTAGGAACGTTGTTTGCGGCGCTTTGCATCGCGAATGTGTATTTATGCATTCGTCTACAAGTTGAGTGACCATAAACATGCTATCCTCTGATCCTGGATCGCGAGGAATTCTCCGATGTTTCACGAACTTAGCAGCCGGGTCTTCTGTTGAAACTTTAGAATTTACTTTATTTTTATGGCTCATCGAACGAAGTGGAGCTCACCTTCTTCCGCAGATATCTCTAATCGACCCACAAAGTATGTTCCTGGGGGAATAATAGCTTGGTCCTTCCGATGCTCGAAAGTGTTTCCAACATAGCCACAGCATACTAAGATATGATCCATGCCAAAGTTTTCCCTTTCTAATCCACGCAGGATTGTGAAACGGGGAGAGCCAGCAGGATTTTCCCAATGATATTTTGAGGCATGGGGGAATGCACGAACTATACTCTCGCATATCAGAGAACACACTCGACATTGTTTCGCAGAAGCATGTAGTAGTTTATAATCCGATATATGTTCAAACCCCTCGGCGGCAAGAAGGGCCTCTAAAGATATCCTCTGACAAACTTCACACAAGCCTTGGTCGATGATAGCTTGGGTCGCCATATTGATGTCTTTAGACGATATTACTTGTCTTAGGAAGATACCGAGAAGCGTAGATACTCAGTAGCAGTATTCTTGAAGTCCTGACATTGAGACTAGGCTCTGCTATTAATTGTGGATGTGGAATGATAAAGTGGACTCTATTCTACACTGGTCTGCGTTGTACGCTGGGAACACGATTGCGGTATGGTTGGTCATGTCCGATGGGGCACGAACCATGGAAGGCAAAAGCAGCGGCATGTTGGCAAGGCGGCCGTACCCGAAGTGGGAACGCTAAACTCAAAGAGGTAGCGTACCTAAACGTAGTTTACATTAGTAAATAGCCTCGCTGGTCGCGAGTCGGTATTTAAGGCGTATTGTTTGCTATAGAGGGTTTTAGGAAAGCTGTGGGTGTAATGAAACTTCTGGCAAAGATGTTGCTGTACGTAGTATCATTCGCAATGAAAGAAAAGTCTGTTGGCCATGGCGATCACCAGTCTCATATCTGCTTCTGAGTTTCTTTGTAGCGTTCCACCTAATGCCCCTTCCCATACCACCTGCTGCCTTCACTTTGAAGCCGCTTCTATCATCCGTATCTATAGCTACATTTGAGTTTTAAAGTTGTGCTACGAACACATTCATCAATTCCCTTGTACCAACCAGTCCAGATCTGAGCCTCCGCTCCGGACTTGTAGGTCAGTTCCCCGAGCCGGCAGACAAGTTGGTGGCCCTCAAGCAACGCACGAAAAACCACCACCCTCGTTCGGCAGTCTCCCTCGTTCGGCCTATCATACATCGTCCACTTTACCTGTTGGGGAACTGGATCGCTGTATTTTTCGAGGTAGATTTTGACTTCCTTTGCGATTCGAAGAAAAGTCTCTCGAGCTGCTCCAATAGCGGCCCAACACGAAGAATCTCGGCCCATTTTGCGATAAAACGTACCATTCCAGGCTTCTGCATTTGGCCACTGGGTTTGGTTTCTCCCCAGACTTTTCGTCCAGGAAATCGTGCTGCTTCCGACCATGGCGCCGACGAGGCTGTGGGATAGTTTGTCACATGGCAGGTCTTATAACACTGATATTAATCGAAACTTAGGCATCAGGGTTGTGCGATATTAAAAAAATATCTGAAGAATCGGTATGAGCTTCGCAGGAGGGATTTTTGGAGTAGATTTGACATAAATGAAGGGCGAACTGAGGGTGCTGGCTGGTTGTTGTGGAGGCTTGAGGCGCAGCCGCTGCATAGAACCCTAACGGCCGATTATTTCCAATTACTGAAGCGTCCGGCAATGAAAACGGAATTGAAGAAGTCTCCGTCAGCTCGCTGTTCATGCTGCTAGAAGAGAACAAGAACAGTTTGGGCTTGGCTTTCCATTCTGTCAGTCTTTCGACATTACAGGATATGCTGGATGCCCTGTTGGATTGGCAATTGATGCTTGGATCACAATGGTCTCTAGGGCCTTTTGCTGGCATCACTGTCATCCATTGGTCACCCCTAATGCAGTGCCTCCATCTCAATGGCATGGAAGTCAAAGCCGGTATATATTGAATGATTAGAGCCCGGATATTCTTAAAATTTGAGCGGAAGCAGTCTGTCCCTCGCACTTTTCTAGCTGCTTAAAGGCCTTCTTTCAAACGAAATACCTTTTGAGCGCGCTTCATAGTTTTGATACTGTGGCTGAGCTTCGAAATATCATTCTTCAGATTCACGAACTATTTCCGTCTGTCACACCGACTCACGGTTGTCCATTCCCCCATAGTTGCAAGAGATACAAATAATATTTTAGCCAAGTTGAAATAAATGCATCCTAGAATATGGTTAGAACGTAGATCCTGGTCAAGTGGATTTTAAAATAGCCAGCCCGAGAAAAAGTACCCATGAAGCAGAGGAAACTAGTTACCTACCAATCAGTAGGGGACCCAGACTCAACTGCTTCTGCAGCTTGCAACGCCTGCGGGACCCTCGCTTGCCTCGCTATCTCATACATACACCAGATAGCATACCGTCGTGCCGGCTCCGGCGTCGTCGGCCTCTCCGCCACGATGGTCAGCGGCCAGATCAGAAAGCGTGCGGCTGGGATAAAGGCCGAGCCGTTCTCATCAAGGAAGTGCGGTACACTCGCGAGTATGTCGGTAATGATCTGCGTGCGGTTGGCCTCAGCTGTGGCTTGAAGAGCTCCAGTGTCGAGATCCTTGCAGTGTCGGGATATCTCAGGACTGGCCTGCCCCTTGGCACTAGCAATAAACGTCGTAATATGCCAGACTACCTCGTTCAGGAATAACCGTGTGAGTCGGAGCATGTTCCAGTGCCGGGCCACGCGGTGCTCGGGATATTGGTGGGCAAGGCCTTGATACGCCCATCGTGGAGTCATATGCAGCGGCCTGAAATGGTAGCGCCAGCTGTCCGGTAGCATATCCATCAGTGTCCGTGTCTCTTCATCCAGCAACAGTGCCTCATGGATAACTTCGGATATTCTCTGCGCCGGGAGATCTTTCCGTAACCGCGCTCTCAAGCTGGCGATCTTGTCGAGCAAAGGGCCAACCCGCACGTTAGGAATGCTGGGATCGAGAAAGGGCTTGGCTTGCTCATATAGCTGCAGGAACTCGTCCGGTATGGGGACTTCCCGTTGGATACAGCTACTGCGGATATTGTTGCATGTCTGCAAAAAAAGCCGTATGCCTAGATCCGTCTTCAGTTGCTTCGTGCCTCGCAGTCGGATGAGTTGAACGGCTCCGAGTGTATGAGCCATCCAGCTTGTGGGCGATCGATGGCTAGAGAACGCAATGGCCTCGTAAAAACCTAGCATGAGGACAGAAATAAGGCTGCTATCAAGCATGGCTGTATTTGGCGAAGCAAGGGCTACGTTTGTTTGGGTAAGGGCTTTCGAGTAGTGCATTCGGGCATTATTCATGAGTTGACCGCTGCCGACATGGAGCGAGAGGCTTGCAAATGAGGCAGCTAGGACGATTGAGGATACAGCACCTTGCGCGGTTAACGCTGTGGCGCTGTATATCTCAGGAAGGTAATAGAAGGGGGAAGCTGGGACGTAAGATAACATGAAATAACCGACCGCTAGTTCGTCATGGGAAGTCGTGAGAGAACATGACGGCGAGGGCATGATATCAGTGTTAAAGTCTGTGACAGCGAGCGGTTCATGCTCATGCCTTTGCCTCGGAAGGGTTGGAGGATAGAGCTCCGCGTTCTTTTCCCACTGGACTTTCCGAGCTGTTGAATCCGACTCATCTTTAAAGAGGAGCAGGGAAACGTTCCTGTAACCGAAACAAATGATGGATTTGCGGATGCATTGGGTGCAAGATGGCCGGATGCGATCACACTGCAGTGCATAAGGTGTTAAGAGAGTGCTTCTTAGGAAGAAAAGTAAAAAGAAAGGCTTTGGTGGAACTTACTCTCAATCTTCCCTTCCGGCAGGGTCCACAAGCGTCCGACGGGCGACCGTGGAACGGCATGATGAATAACGGCGAGGACGTGAGGCGTGGGTGATCGACACCCGGTCCGAGATCTGGTTGGGAGTCGTGATTATGAAATTGAGCAAGCTCACGGGTTGTGGGAAAAGTGATGGATTGTGAGGATTGTCAGTCTGTCACTAGCTAGGAACGAAACAAGGACCGAAAGAGGAGTGGGCTCTCGTGCATGCTCCAGCACATATATGATTTTCTGAGCCAGGGGTCAACAATATTAATAGCAGCCGAATAGGTCTTAGCTGAAGGATCAAAGGATTATGGGGTTCTTTTGATATCTTATCGTGTATTTGGCGCTCAGAGCTGAGATTCCTCAAGTAGGAGAGCTGTCCTTGTCCTCGTCGTCTATGTCGTATTTTCAGCTGCTGACCGACTCTGGGCCTACCGTAGCATTGTAGGGGTAGGTGTACTACAACTACAGAGTGGAGAATGTCGCTCGGCTCCGCACCCCCGCACTTTTAGCGTCGACATGTCCCCCAAATTAGGAAAGCGGGCTTGGCCCCGCGGCTGAACCTCCAGCTCGTTTTCTGCATCCCCAACTCAACTTTGTTGGATCATCACTCACGTTGCTCCAGACGCAATACATGCTGCGCATCGGAACACGAAAAGAATCATCGAACGAGGTGGCTTCGCCACCAATCAGAGAGGAAAAGGGCATGCCGAGGATGATTTTGAAGACGCCGTGGCTGCGGCGACGGGAGCCCCTAGACGACGATAAGGCAGGTCGTACTTCACCGTTGTCTCAGCTGTGAGCTGAATGGGTATTGAGGTAGCATTCTATAGGATGACTAGCGTCTCCAACTTTTGGCGTTCTTTCATCTCGTTCTAAAAAAGGCCCTGGCTACAGCGATGGCGGATGGAGCCATGCTTCCCGACATTTCTATATATTAGAGAAGAAGCAGCCACCAGGTCGTGCCTCGCGCTCTTCATACTTATCTGCTTCAGCTACAAGGCAGGACTCATTCCAATCCGCTGCAAGACTATTTCTTTCTGTTCAATTTTCGCCTACGCAACAGTTATTCTCCATCATGCACCTCGACAAACACGGCTACGTTTCTATCGTGGAGCTTATCGTCTTCATCCCATGCTTGATTCTCGGCTTTGTAGTCTGCCTTCGCCACGGGTTCAAACGGACTTCGGGCTGGATCTTCATCCTGATTCTTTCTGTTATTCGTATTGCTGGAGCGATATGCCAGCTGCTGACGTACGACAACCCAACCGAGGGGCTGATCAAGGCGACGCTTATTCTTGACTCGGTCGGAATTGCACCACTTTTACTGGCTGTTTTGGGAGTATTATCCAGACTGTAAGTATAACGTTTTGACACTCTTGTGCCACACAAGTTCAACTACATTGAACCAGGTGGCAATGCCGCGAATCAAACTCGTATCTTTGAATCTTTTACTGATTAGACATGACATCAGTGTCGATTGGATCAACGCCTCGATGAAGGATCCAAAAATCAACTCTAAAGTCTTTCGCATTATGCAGCTGGTCATCGGCATAAGCCTAATCCTCGGCATCCTTGGCGTTACCAGCCCCAAATCACAGGCTGCGGATGGTACTTTCATACCTCCTACCGTCTCCAAAGTTGGCATCGTCCTCAACATTATCGTCTTTATAGTCATAACCATCATATTCGTTGTGTCGCTTCCTCATGGCTCAGCTGTGCCTGGTCCGGAGCGGCCTCTCAGAGTCTACATCCCCATTGCCTTGGTAGCGATCGCCATCCGCCTCCTGTACTCGACGCTCTGCATATTCGTGCACGACAGCACGTTCTCGCTATTCGACGGCAGCATCACGGCAAACGTGCTAATGGCCATTGTGGAGGAGTTCTTCGTCGCCATCATCACGCTGGCGCTAGGGTTCAAGCTGGGTCGCACCGTTGTCGAGATGCAGGGCGAGATCGTGAATCTCAAGTAGGGACAATGGTGGGCAGCCCCCTCGGCCTAAGGATGGAATCTATGCACAGTTGTCCAACTGTGGATTCGAGACATTCTCACCCGCGTGAAGATGGGCGAATTCCATCGTTTTTTGCCTCGGGACAGCGGCCCGCGTCGCACTCATTTAACCTAGATAGCATTTTTTCTAAGTTTCTTTCGCATTTCAGTTAGTACCTAAAACCTTAAGTATATAGTGTTATTTAATACGCAGAAGTCTATGCAGTTAAAGCAATAGAAGAACAAATTTGAAATTTGGTATTTATAAAATATTCCTCTCTTATCAAGTTACTGAATTTAATTCTATGATTATGGCCCCAATTAATCCTATAAAAAATGGTAATAGGCCCAAGAAAGGTTTCAAGGTATATTATTATTCTAAAAACTTTCAATAGTAATTCTTTTATCTTATTAAAATGAAATAATATTAATATTTCATTCGATTTATATTTTGTAATTATTACTCTCGTAAAATACTTTTATATTTACTAGGAAGAAATTAATTCAATTATAATTTATTAGTATATTTAAAACTTAAGGTTTAATTTAAATTAGAATAATAATTATTTAAATCTAAAAACGAAAATAAAAAATATTTATATTAATATTTCGATTTAATTCTTTTAATCGAAATATTAATAAATATAATATTCTAATAATATTAATAATATATATTAATTATATCTTAAAAACCCCTTTTTAAATACTTTTTATTTTATAATTATTAATATTTTAAATTCTATTTTAATAAATTTAATTTAATTTTTTATTTTATTTAATAATATTTTTTTCAATAAATTTAATATTTTATATTTCGAAATTTGTTTTAATAATTAATTTTTTATTATTACGAATTATATTTTATTTATCGAAATTATAATATTATTATATTCTTTAAATTAATTGCCTAGCATAGCGCAGGGTGGAGGGGGCTTTAGACCCCCACCCGCTGAAAATCACGTGGTTAGAGTGTGGGGGTTCGGGCAGGTCTAGAAATAGGATCTCGATTAAACTTCGAGTTTAAAAATTAAAAATTAAGATTTAAAATTTTTAAAAATAATTCTTTTAATTTATTTATTTTAAAAGTAAGTTTTATATTATATGCATTAAATTAATTCTTTATAGCTAGCTTCATTTATAGTCTGCAAAATATAGAAGTAAATAACTCGATATTTGATCCTTGTCGAAATAATTGGCCTAAACGGGGTCAAAATAAAAACTTAAATGCCTCAGGCAGCTTTAGGCCGTCAAAAGAACACCAAAATTATAACATTTCGATCTTTACTTTATGAGCCCGCATCGTATTCATTCTCTTATGAAATTCTACGATAAGTTTATATATGAAAAGTTCTCAATTAAAAGAATATTTGCGCAACCAAGCTCGAATCAATCCGTCTTTTAGTTTCTTTGATATTCATATTAGAAGCTGTGATCGAAATGCAAGGCTTTTACCGCCCGGCAGAATTTGCCTCGCAAAAAATTGATTAATCATATCGACTCTAACTTTAATTACAAATATCTAAGAAACTAAAAGACGTATTAATTTGAGTTTAATTACGCAAATATTCTTTTAATAAAAAGCTTTTCATATATAAACTTTTTATAAAATTCTATTAGAGAATAGAGTTAATGCGGCTTTTTAAAGTCAAAAGCTCAATGCGATCGATATTTTAGTGAGGCTTATCGGAGCGGGAAAACGTTTCTCCAAGCGAGTTATCTCGTTAAATGTAAGTATTAACCAATTTACTTATAACTTTAAACCCTTATAAAAAACGCAATTTAAGAGCTTATAACTTAAAAGTATATTATTAAATAGAGAAAAGGTAACCCCCCACAGGGGCGCCCCTGCGAGGCCTGCGGAGCAAAATGCCAAAGTGTAGAGACGAGGAAAAGTGGGGCGCGTTTGCGAGGTACGAGCGCGCTAGGCCCCACTTGAACGAGGAACGAAGCGATGGCATTTTTTTATTTTATATCTAGGAATATTATTTATAGTTTTTTTTAAATATAAAATTTTTTTTTTTCGATTAATTATAATTATAAATTAAAATTTCAAATATTAGAAATTATATAAATTTAATTATAAATAAGAAAATATAAATTATATTTAAAATTATAATTTATAAAACCGAGAATAATATTTAATAATAATCAATCTTTTCAAAAAATCTTTAAATCTTTTTGAAATAATAAAAATAATTAAATAATATTTATTAAATTCGCTTTTAATTTTTTTATATTTTAATTATATTGGATTTTAATAAATATAAATAAATTTATATATAATATATTATATTAAATTAAACGAAATATAATATAATGAAAATATTATAATCTTTGTATTATAATTCGAAGAATTATTCGAATATAAAATTTCGGTTTCGCTTTATAAGATTTTAATTAAAATTTAATATTATTAAAGTTATAAAATAAATAAGTTCAAAATTCGAGGTTAGAATAAAAGATTAAATTGATCCTTAGGATTATTTTATGATGTTTCTTCTTATTATATCTCTTTTCTCCAGTAACTTGAGATGAAATTACACTGGAATATAAGCAGTGATAATTCACGAATCAAATTGAATCCTTTTTTATAGTACGAGACAATGATTCCCCCCAGGTTCCTCACAAAGCACGAATGTATAAAGCTCCTGATCCAGTGATCCTGCCTACACTTCCCTCCAACCAGCTTCACTCTTTCCGCCAACTCCATTTTCAACACCAAGAAATAAACCGACATTGTTCCAACGCTATGAAGGAAAACCACGTCGCGTGTCTCCTCGCTATTTTCCTCCTCTTCAACCTCATACAGCCCATCCCCTTCTCCATGAATCAAGCCCACGCCTGTCTCAATTCGACATTAGAGGTTTGGGTACGGGCGGAACTGTAGGGACTGTGGTTGGTGGGAGTCTGTTGGTGGTGATACTCTTGGTGGGGATGTGTCGGGTGTGATCTGGTGGGAAGACTTGGTGGGAAATACTATCCCCTCACTTGAACAGTCAAGCACTTAGACGAGACAAATTTACGGTGTCTCTGCCGGTTTGGGAGAATCTGACGTTTCTCATTGGCCCTGATTATCTGAGATATCAATGCGAGTACTTGAATGTTCTGCCTTGCTGGCTGTCCTGGTAGATTGAGGACCTTGAGCTTTCAAAGAAGTTGATATCACCTTGCTGATATTGGGTGGGAAGCGAAGTTACCTTGGAAGAGACCACACCAGGTTCGTCAGCTTCAAAAAAATTGATGTCTCCTTGGCGGTGGACGGGAAGCGAGGTTGCCTTGAGACTAAATTTAGGACACAACCTGAGATGCGGCCGACCTTTCCTTCTCCTCCTTGGCCCGTAGCAACTCAGACTTGACTCGTAAGGTCGGATAAATGTTCGCCTCCATCAAATTCCGGTGTTCCTGCCAATTGGACCCGGGTCCCATTGCCTCCTCCAACCTAAAATCTTTCGGCATCCCGACGCAAGCCATGTGTTCTTGCATTTTAAGGGGAACAGGACCGCCCAATGCGAACGCCGCGGTAATCCACTCCACGTCATCCGCTGTACCTTTGTAATCCCCATCATATTTATACCCGGTATGAATAGTGAATCCGAAGAGCAGTGTGCAGCGATGCAAGAACGGAAAGGCGGCCAATGTTCGGGGCAAGGCAAGGAAACTTGTTGGGGTAGACTGTTTGGGGTTGACGATAACAATGTCGCGGATATAAGAAAGTGCCAGAGCCTGGTCATCTGGCATCATGCCTTTGATACCATTGGGGTCGTTGCGCTGGAGGCGTGCGGGTAGCTCTTCGTGCATTGCGAATGTCTTAACCCTGAAGAACGATACCTTTCCAAGGGCGCGAATTCTGCGGCTCGTGCTGTTGATGACAATCCAGTCCATCCTGTGAACGGGCTGAAGTGTCCGATGATGCAGGGGAGAGCCTCCCTTATAACCAGTGAAATTTGGATCTTTCGCGCCGGTAGAGGACTCTAGGGCAGGATGATGGTCACTCCATTTTATGGATTTGCTACGATCTAGGCCTGGACGGGGATCGTCTATATAAAATGGAGAGTCGCGTGCCATGACGAGGTCGAGTATGCGTTGCAGGATGTTGTCTGATAGTTGATCGAGAGTCGAGGCTTGCATTTGTGGTAGAGAAGCCATTATTGGTTTGTTGATTTGCATATGGATAAATTCCGGAATTGAGTAGTACTCTGGGAAATATTTTGGTTTCGAGTAAGAGCTGTGGGAAGGTGGTTTTCTTAAAAGAAGTTATGTTGTTCAGGCAGCCGCGCTACACAGGGATGTGTCACAATATGCATGCCTAACGTTAATCAGCGTATCAGCAGCAGCGATTTTCTCATTAGCCGCTGGTCGCCGGGCAGCCAAATGGGCAGCCAAATGGGGCGCAGCTGTTGGTTTCTGCGGCGTCAAATCATCGGTCGTGCATAATGGGGCGGACGGTGTGGATGACTCAGGCCATTTAAGATCTTAATCATTGTTTCAAATTTGTGGTTGCTCAAATATAGTTTGATTTCCGCAAGACAACACTGTTTCTTTTCGAGGAAGAGGTGCTAAGGAATACACTACGTGCACTCGGAGAAAGCTGTGTGTTTTGACCTCACAGCCCTCCATTTATAAATGTGTTCCAATGGATTCAAGTAAATGGATAGAGCGAAGATTCGTTTACGTTAACCAAAACAAGACTCCTATTCAAATATGAAAAAGGAAATAACAGTTCTAGAACCCTTCCTGTACTACGGTACCAAAACAAATACTCGAGCAACTGTTTCTAGTTCCCCTCTTATACTGCTTCCTAATCAGAAGGCAGCAAGCAATCCACTTCAAGCCTTTCGAACCTCGCTACCAAAAGCACCAATTCCGTTAACCAGATAATACCCGCCTTCGTAATCATTGTGAAGTCCACCGTAGCATATGTCACCCCCTCCACCCGAGTGAGTTTTGCTAAGATATGCAAGGATTGGGGCTTGCATAGCCGCATAACATGTAACAGCATCGACGTGATAGGTGGGGCTCCGCAACGTGTTATAGATAGCAAATGCAATGTTTCCCGGTGAACCAGTAATGTTCGGATTTCCTTGATTCGTCAAGAAGATTGGATAGGTGTCCGAGGATTCATGACCCATGGAGATGTCTGATCCGGCATACGCGCTACCTATTTTCTCATGGTTGGCATAGCTTCCTTGAGCAAGATACAAAAAGCAGAAAAAATAAACACTTGCAGAATTGCTGAGCGGAAATGTTGAACTGGGTCCAAGGAACCCACCCAACGTGATTGCCACCGATAGTAGTCGTTCCCAGAATGTTCTTCCCACAGTTCAACACCTTGTCGCGAGCTTGAATGCCGACATCACGTTGACTGAGACCGTTTGCATCCAAGGCTGCCCATTCCGCGTCGGTTATAGGTAAGAGTTCTGGCCACAGCTCGTGGGCCCCCTTAAGCGAGAACATCAAATTACCCCTCATTTTCCAAAAATCATTATTTATTCAATTATTAATAATTTCCTTTGAAATTTGGACTATACATTAATAAATAGTAGCTAATCCTTTTACTTCAATTATATCTTCAAGTTTGCAAGTCAATCTCTCAGTATAGTGACGAAAGTCACGTGGGTCTACTTGGTCCTAAAGCCTCTAAATCTCCCTACACAATTCTTCCTTAGAAGTCGGCACAAATGGCAGTTTCTTCAATTCTTCCTTCATCCACCTCCAAACTTTCTCAATGACATTCAAATCAAGTGAAGAAAGCGGCCAATTGAACCCTCGAATGTTGTGCTGGAGCTTGGCTAGTCTAGCAGCCCCCTTGTGAACTTTTGCACTATCTTCCATGAAAATATACTCGGTACCTAGTTGATCAAAGAGTAGGAAAACGATCGGTTCGAGTACTTAATCTCGATAGACTCGAGAGTTCACGCCTTTGCACCCTTCCTCCTTCTCCATAAAGACCAATAGAGACTTATAATCCCAGCCAATTGCCCCCCAAATCATCACACTTACTCTCCTTGAGTAATACACTGACTTGATACAATCAGGGCACCTCTTTTTATCAATCCGACGTGTTACCCAAATCCTCCCTCTCTTTCCCAGCTCAAAAATGCATTCATCTAACCAAATAACTTTCCTCTAATCCCCTCCCCCTGGCCGAGAAGCTGCCCAATCAAATGTCCCCCACCAACGATGCTCAAGTGCAAAAGCAACTCGTTTCTTAGCTTGCTATCGAGAGATGAAAGGCCTAGGACAAGCTATACATTGACAGTAGCCTGCCCGGCGGAGTTCTCGGCGAATTGTGCGTGGTGATACTTGGATATTGAGGAGCTA
>FJOG01000067.1:80962-92081 GCA_900073065.1 Phialocephala subalpina | reverse complement strand
ATTATATATATTAATAAAAAAAATTTATTTAAAATTTTTTCTTAATTCTTATTTTTAATTATATAATTTAAATTAAAAAATTCAATATTATTATTTATATTAAAAATAATATATAAATTTAAATTATTTTATAAATAAAAAATAAATTTCTTAGAATTAATTCTAATATTTGCGAACCACGTAAAAAATTACCTAAGGAACTAAGAATATAAAATGCCAAATCTCCTAATATATCCAAGACTAGGTTACGTGTAGTACTAGGCCCGATCCGGAATAACAATACCAGCAACTAGCAACCAGTAACCAGCACTACCACAATACCCTTTCCCTTATTATTGCAAGAATTTATATATACCGGCGTAATTCTTTGACTTGGCTAGTAGACTCGGATAAAATTGTAGATGAATCCTCGTATACTCTAGAACTTGGCTCTAATTGGCTTTGTGACGCAGGGGCAGAAGAAGAAACAGTAGTATATCCAGAACTGATAATGACCTCATTCAATGTCAAATTGTTTCTGGCGGGGAGGGGATCATTTGCTGAAGCCTTGCGCCGGCGTCGATGTCCAATGGGCCCCCAAATTACAACGCACTGCCGTATGAATGTCCCCATCGAATACCCCGGCTCGCATATCCAGTACACGCCCTCCCACCATTTTGCCTACGTGATTCTGGCGCGTTAAAATAACAACCACAACAGAGCTTGAATTTATCGGTGGATTACCAGCGTTCAGCATGGCGGCACCTGCAAATAGCATTCGTCTACCACGTCGCGTCAGCCTCACGCCCGGTCGAGATTAGAAATGTCATTGCACCTCTGGACATCTCCGCCGTCGATCTTCGCTTCCCATCCCGATCTTCCCTCTCGCCATCTGATAGAGCTGGATGAATGACAGGGCTTCGCACTTTCGTTCCAAGGCAAATTGGTAAACAACAGCTCAACAGCACCATCAATTTGCCACAAGGACTACTAGTACTAACATGATCGAAGGCACTGGTCTTCTTCTCGCCTCATTCTCTCAATTTTCGAGATCAGATTACAGGCCGGCGGGCGTCCTCCCAAGAGCCTGCGCAACTGGCAAACCGATCTAATCTTTTTTTGTAAGCCTTTGTCAGAGCTCCCTCTCTATTCTCCGGTCCCAGGAAGTCAAGATCATGAATCCAGGCCCTACCGTCACAACAATGTCCTCGCCATCTCCGTGCCCAACTCTAAGCTCGGCGACGTACTGTCTCCCGTAGTGAGACCAGACCAACCAGCAGATACCGAACTACCGCCTCTCAACTTCGAAAATGATCTTGTGCATGAATATCTGACGAATGAAGCCGAATGACATCGGGCGTCAAGATACGACCCGTCTGACCAGCCCAGCCGCATTCTCACTAGAGAACAATTTTGGTAACTATACCCGGCACAGCACACCACCATCGCTCCGCCATTCGTTATAAATAATGAGAGATTAAAAGGTGTGGTTCTACTGTATTTTCTTTTTTGGATCAGGACTGGACGCAATTTCGCCCACCTCGCTTAAGAAACCAGTATAGTGCTCG
This sequence comes from Phialocephala subalpina, assembly GCA_900073065.1. Taxonomy (NCBI): domain Eukaryota; kingdom Fungi; phylum Ascomycota; class Leotiomycetes; order Helotiales; family Mollisiaceae; genus Phialocephala; species Phialocephala subalpina. The sequence continues at coordinate 90,534 of FJOG01000067.1, read as the reverse complement.
ACATGCCGCACTCGGGCTGAAAAAGTATTCATGTGGCTTAAAAGGGCTTGACAGCTGAAACTTTACCATTAGATGGTGGGAACCAACACTTGAATGATTCGTCAGGAAATAAATTTATGTATGAATGAAAGCGACACCTCCCTGCTGACGTGGCAGCTAACCATTCTAGCAGTGAGGCGTTCGCTTTTTTGAAACTTTGAGTTATTCCAATGCTCCGGCAATGGGTTTTCTTAGGGGAAACAGGCTGTACATAAATCAGTCTCATATTCCACTTTTCTTTCCACCATCCTGTTCTAACAGGCCGCATCTGGGGCTCTTATCTACGAGTATCAATCGCTAGATCTACTTTACTCAATGTCGGAAGAATCCATCCCGCTGGCACCGGTCAGAGAACCGACGACTGACGATGATTCAGCCCCTTTCATTGGAACGGAAAAACATGTTAAGCGGTCTATTGGTATACATGATGCTGTTAGCAGATATATAACCCGAATCTTCTCTCTTTCTTCGTTACAGTTACTAGCCCTTTGTAGCTTTTGCGGTGCAATGCTTAGCCTACATATACTAGCTATCTTGAAATGGCCTAAAGGAGACTATGGAATTGGAGTTCTACAAGAGAATTTCCATTGCGGTTCACGCGGGGTGGCCTTCATGACCTTTCTTATCTCAATCCCTTTAAACTTGTTCGCTACACTTGTTGCCTACTCTCTAGGGCGTGTAGTCAAAAGAACCTGTTCCATTTTACGAGTCATTGCCTTTTTAACAATAATTCCAACACACTTTCTGTAAGTTAAACAAGATTATTCATTAAATGGGCCTGGTTTATATTAATTACGGTACAGCTATAATAGCGTGTTTTTTCAAAGTACTTCAGCATACGACGCATACGAAATACTAGTTTCAAACGACTTCATATATCACAATACAACACCATTTAACCCATCAATATTGCCAGTCCAGCAAACGATTAGCAAGTACAGCCCTCTTCAACGGACCTACAACATGTCGCTTCCGAACCTCGATAACGTAGACAACTCCATACTGCAGCTGCAGACATCAATTACTTCGAATAAAACCCAAACCCAATGGACAAACTTGACTTTCAAAAACTGCATCAAAAGATATCAAGAAGGCACCTACGAGAGCTTCTCGAACGTTGTCCTGATATCGAACTGGACTTCACCTTCAGACTCTAACAACTCAGCTCTGGAGCTTACCTTACTTTCAGGACAGACAAGCCCGAAGCATAGAGTGGATCAATCACTCGTCTCACTCTGTCCGAAGAGCTTCTTCTCAAAATACAACCAAACTGATCCGCAGGAATGGAAGTACGTCTCCAGTGGAGCAAACGGGCTCTTCGACCCATATGCTCCCAAGGGATTTCCCGTCAAGACAGAGAATGTATTCATCCATTCGTGCTTCAGCCAAGAGGTTCCGCAGAGATGCAGACTTCTCTACAGTCCTCTCGTGCTCAGAATAGCCACGGTTTGCCTTATGATCACAACAGCTTGCTTGATACTCTCCATCTTCCTGGGACAGGATGGCGATGACCTGGAACTCGTGCCGAAAGAAATCGCCTTCTTCCTAGGAGGGGGAATTGTTTTCGTGGCGTTTTTCGTGCAGTTCTTCCTCACGGCATTCGGATCGGTGCAGCGTGAACCAGGGGGCAAAAATGACTCAGCCTGGTTGTTGAATGTAAGTGATCAACTAATATGCACACCGTTATTTGGATCCTGGCTGTTTCTCTGACTGTTTTGTCCAAAGTTTACTGACAAACTCTTATCTGACAGGCCTTCTGCATAGTCAACGTCGTCCAGCTCATCGATACGATATGCGCTGACCTATTCATGTCCACGCATCTAAACGCCTTGAAATACACCCCCTTCAGCATACTATGGCACGTATTCCTCTCGGGCGTGTTTTCGATGCAACTAAGCGATCGATACATATTCAGTGCTTCACCACCTGGGACCACGATATTTCCTATCACGAACCTCTCTTCACTCTGGTGTAAGGTTATGTTTAAGTGGCTCCTTATAGCGGAGATGTATAATCCCTTGCCATTACCAATCGTCTGGATCTTTGCTCTTTTGCTTTTTTGCTGTCCTTTTGCTCTACGTTTAGCGGCTCAGCAAAGTTTGGAGAAAAGTTTGGGGAAAAGTTTGAGAAAAGGTTTGGGAAAGTAGTCTGGATGAAATTGAATATTTTGTAGTAATACAGAAACATTATTTAGAGCAGTAGTACTCACGATTTTGCACAAATATTTGCTTCTCACTTATGGATATGGTTGTACTCCAATGATCGAGAATTTTATACGCAGGCTGACTCAGGGGCGTGCTCAGGGGCGTGCTCAGGCTCTACTCAGGCTCTGCTCAGGCTCTGTTCAGACTCTGTTCTGGCACGCTCACCTTCAACTTAGGTTAAAGCAGCGGCAGCTCACGTCCAGAGGCTAATACGGAAGCGGCGAGGATGAGATTAGAGTCCGACTTTGGTGGTAGAAAGCCGCTCCTTCTTCAGATGTGGCAGGGCCCCTAGCATATAGCAGACCGCAGACAGCCCCGCACCAAATCGAAACAATAAGATGCCGTGCCCGTGGGCTCTTAGGCATGAGGGAGGCTAACTTCTCATCTTACCGTATGTATACAAGTGCAAGTGTCCCAGCTGAACATATGAACGATCTATGAGGTCGCACAGTGGTTCTTTGTGGAGGCGGAGGGAGCTTGAAGCCTCGGAAGTTAGAAATTGGCTAAGCCAAGCCAATCTGGGAATAGCATCAAGGAAAATCACGTGGTTCTTTGGCTAACTGCACTTGGCGAAAGCTTGGCAGCGTTTTACTTGGACACGGCACTCGTAATTACGTGCTCTGCGCGCGACCGGGCCCACTTGTGATAACACGTGGTCATGTGGTTCCGTGGCAGACGCTGTACCGCCTTGCTGGTGGGCAAGGGCACAAGTCGGCCAAGCGGCGCACACCACGGCTCTGGCCGGCGGGGTTAGTTTTCCCTTTCACTTCGTTTCAGGGCACTGTTGGTAATAAGGAACTGTTGGTGCTATTAAATTGCTAGTACAAATAATTTGCTGGCACAAAGAAACCATTAGTACTAAGAGGCTAGTAGTACTATTAAATTGTTAGTACAAACAATTTGTTGGTACTATAAACCCAGTGGTACTAGGAAGGGATTGGTGCAAACTGATAGTTGGTACAAGGAATGTGGACCTAGGTTTCGCCTGCATCGTACCTCGCTTAACGTGGACATCAGGCGAGTAGTCATAACCATCAGAATAATGCTCCCTAAGAAAACCTTAAAAAGGCCATTGCTAATACTCTGCAACAGGCATCGACTCTACCACAACGGAGGGGCTGCGAGAGGTTTGTGGGGCATTATAGTGGTCGTTATCTACCGGAGTTAGCGAGTGCGCGTGATCGGCTTGGGACGGCGACACGTCGATCTCAGGTTACGTGGTTAAGGACGGCGTAAGGCTGTGAGGCCGTCCGAGGCGGGGCACTGGGCCATGCTCATGGGGAGGCGTTAGATCTTGATAGGCAGGTATTGGGAGCAGCGATTCGTCAAAGTCCTTGCCGGCTATGCGCTAATATCCGATACGGAATCGGGTTTTAACACGTTTATTGAGCGTGACGGCAATAGCAAGTACTTCGCCGTGCCTAGAGATGTCACTGCGGAGTTCGCCCCTGAGTTCGCCGAGTTGCTGCTGCGCGGTACCGACTGCTATGCCTATGGCCTTGGCTTAGCTTCAGAGGGACAGTGAGGGATGTTAATAGAAGAGGAGAGAGACAGAGGACGACTGGAATTTGCGAGCTGAGATCTGCTCTGTCTACTTAAGATTGGAAAGTAACGAATAACTGCGTAAGGCCCCTACTCTGCCTATGCGAGAAAACAAAATCGAGGAAGGCAATGGCCATGGCAATAAGGATAAAGGCCCTTTATATTTGGCTGCCCCTAATATTACTCGCTTAATTTTAGTATTCCGACCTCCTTAAAATAGCGATATAATTATCTCAAATTCGAGGATTAAAATATTATTATTTTGATTTAAAAAATAATTTTTTTTAATAAAATAATAATTAAATTTAAAATTTAATTAAAATTTAAAATCAAAATCTTATTATTTAATTAATTATTAAATTCTTTTAATATTTATATAATTATATAATTTGATTAATAATTAGATAAATTCTTTTAAAATAAAATAAAAATTCTAATAATTAAATTTTCTTCGGAAAATATATTTAATAAAAATAATAATAAAAATTCGAATAATTGAAAATTAAAAGAATAAATATAATAATTCGAATAATAATTTTAATGAAATTTAATTATTTAATATAAATAATTTGATATAAATATTTATATGAAAAATAAAATATATATTAATTTTTTAATATTTTTCTAATATAATTTCGAATTATTCTAATTATTATTTTTATTTTTCTAATATAAATTTTTTTTAATATTTAAATTTCTTATAGTTTTTTATATATAAATTATTTCAAATTATTCTAAGATTTTATTTTCTTATAAATAAATATTTTTAAATTTAAAATTAAATTTTTTTCTTTTATTAATTTTATTTTAATTTAAATTAAAAATAAATATATTAGAATATAATTAAATAAATTTTAAATTAATTCATATAATATAATATAAAATTTATATAAGAATTTATTTTTATAAAAAAGAAATTTATATATATATTTTAATATTAAATTTCTATAAGAAATATTAAAAATATAATATAATTATTTTTGATATTCGAATAATAAATAAAGAAAAAGATTTTAAAATTTAATTTCGAAAAATAATATTAAAATATTTTATAAAATTTATTAAAATCCAAATAAAATAAAAATATTAGAATATATATTCTTAAAACTTTTAAAAAAATTTTTAATAATAATAAAAATAAAATCCAAATAATATTTTTATATTTTCTTTAATAATTATTATATTAATATTATATTATTTTCTTGGATAATTTTTTTATTTTGATTAAACTTTTAAAATATTTAAAATATTTGGAATATAATATTATAAATATATATAAAGGAAATTTCTTTTATTAATATATTTAAAAACGCGAGTATTTTTTAGTTTTTCTTTAAAAAAAGAAATTAATAAATTATATATATTTTCTTTTTATAATTAATATATAAACCCGATTAATATTAATAATTAATTTAAATTTTATTTTATTAAATTTATTTAATTCAAAGAAAATTATAATAAATTTTTTTAATATTATTTTAATTAATATTTATAAATTTTCTTTTTATTTTAATATTTAAAATTATTCAAAATAAATTTCTTTTTTTTAAAGAAATATTAATTTATTTTATATTTCTCGAATATAATTTTTTCTAATAATATTAATAAAAATATTTTTATATTATTTTATTATTATTAAAAATATCGAATATTTTATAAAAGAAATTATAAATATTATAAAGAATTAAAATATAATAATAAACGGTTTTTACGAAAGATTAATTAATAAGTATTAAATTATAATTCGAGTTTTCTTCTTTCAAATACTTGATTTTTAATAAGGAAAATCACGTGTAAAATTTAATACTTTTTAATTGGCCCTTTGTAAAAAGAATTATATTAGAAAAATTAATAATTAATTTAAATAGGAAAATTAAAAGAAAATAATAAACTTTAATTATATAAAATATAATATTTATATTTATAAGAAAAGAAATTATTAGGAGAAATATTATTACTTGGAATTATAATAAAATTATTCTTATATAAAATCCTATTCCTTTGATTAATTTAGAACTTTATTTCGCTTATAAATATATATCGAGAATAATTAATAAAATACGAAAATATTTTAATATAATAATTTGATTGAATTATTTAATTATTATAAGTATTTATAAAATAAAAATTAAATAATTTCGTATAAAATAAAAATATTCAATTATATTATTAAATATAATATTAAAATATTATATTTAAATTAAATATAAAGTTTTTATTTAAAGGATTTCTTATTTATTTATATAAAAAAATTTATTTTCTAAGAATTTTAAAATTTTTTTTAATATATTTAAAGTTTTATTTTTTAGGGCTTTATTACGTAATTACTAAATTATATTTATTTATTAATATATATTATGAAAGGGTAATAATTCTTTTAAAAGAAAACCACCCAATTTTATATAATTATAGTAAATTTATAAGCTTTGGCAAATATTTGATTTCGTTCTTATAATTATTCGTTATACGTAATAAGGCTAGCAAAAGGGAATAGTAAAAGGTTCTTATTGTTTTTTAAAGAACAAAAAGCTCTTTATATATAAGAAGATATATGGTTAGTGCAAATCTCCGAAATTATTACTATAAATAAGGATTTTTGAAGTAAAATAAATCGCTTCGCTATAATCGTCTCCTTATATATTAGACTCGTTTCGAGTCTTAAAAGAAGAAAAGAAGAGAAGCTAATTATATATAAGTATATCGCAATAAATACTAAAACTATTTATTAATTCTTCGATCGTATTTTTTAAATTATAAACTTATAATTTAAACGAATTATTATCTTTAAAAATATTAGCGGTTTGCGTAATATTTACTCAAACGTAATTTTATTTAGAATCTCTTTACTTTTTCCTTTAAAGTCTAATAAAAGGGGGAAAAGAAATAAATAAATCTCGGATTTGTTTTTATCGTTAAAAATAATTAAATACTTTTGATCGTTTTTTATAAGTATTTCTAATTTCTCGTTTATATATTTATAAAAAGACTTATTATTAAAGAATATTTTTTTCTTTTTTATTTTAAAATATTAAAAAGTTTATTTAATTTGCTTAATAATTTATTTATACTATTAAATAAATAAATATCAATCCGTAAAAATATTATTATAATTTAATTATTAAAATATTTCGAATCGAATAATAAAGTGATTTAAAAGTTTAATATAGCGAATTATATCGAAAATTACGTTAATTTTTTTAAATTAAATATTATTAAAGAATAATTTATTATTAATCGTAAATTAAAAGAAATTACGTTAAGAAAAAATTCGAAGCGTATTATAAACCTCTTTAAAATTAATATACATCGTATTTCTATAAATTTTACTATTCGCACTAATAAAGACTAAATTAATTAAAAGAAATACTCGAAAATTTAAATTAACGAAAAAAGCGTCGTAAAAGCGATATATAAACGTATTAAATCGATAAATATATAATTCGAAATTTTAAAATCGAATTTCCGTAAATTTCGTTTATATATTTTCTTTAAATATAATAATTTTATTTTTTGTTTTTTACTCGAATATTTAATAATAAGTAAACTTTTATTAGTATTTTAATTTTTAGCGATCGAGTTTTTTAATATCGTCGGTTTATTAATAATTAATTCGTATTAAATAAATTTTTTTTTTTAATATATAATAAATTAAATAAAATATTTTTCTTTTTAATTTATTTAAAAAAGTTTTACGTAACGTATATAATTATAATATTTAAATCGATAATAAATTAAATCGAAGAAACTCGAGTAAAAATAATAAAAGCTTTAAAAATTAAAATCGGTTTTTCGTTAATACTTTTTATTTATACTATAAAATAGTATCGATTTCTTAAAATTAAAAGCGAGAATCGAAATAAATTTAAATAAATCGAAAATTTGTTCTTTTAATATAAAATTAAATAAAATATTTTTCTTTTTAATTTATTTAAAAAAGTTTTACGTAACGTATATAATTATAATATTTAAATCGATAATAAATTAAATCGAAGAAACTCGAGTAAAAATAATAAAAGCTTTAAAAATTAAAATCGGTTTTTCGTTAATACTTTTTATTTATACTATAAAATAGTATCGATTTCTTAAAATTAAAAGCGAGAATCGAAATAAATTTAAATAAATCGAAAATTTGTTCTTTTAATATATAACTCGTAAACTTTAATTAATTTCTTTATTATATTTTTAATTTAATTTTAATTTTCTTTCGGAATTATATCGAAATCTTTAAAAAAAGTTTAATAATAAATATAATAAAATTATTTACTTTACGTATATTAGAAAATATTATAAACATTAATTAAAATTTTAATTTAATTACGGAAATTTAAACTATCGAAAAACGCTATATTCGATTTCTAAAATTTAATTATATCGTACGTATATTCGCTTAAAATATATATTCTATTAATTAAAGATTTAATTATAAAGCGAAAAAGAATTATATTATAATTAGAAAAAAAAGTATAAATTACTTTAAACTTCTTTTATACGGAATTAATTATTTCTTTATAGTTTTTATTATCGGTAATAATTCTCTTAATAAATTTAACGAATATCAATAAAATCGAAATAATCGTAAAAAAATTAAATTAAAAAGGCCGAAAATAATTAAAATAAAAATTTAATTAAATATTAAATTAAAAAATTCAACTTTAAAATTATTAGCGAAAAATATACTATTCGCGTTTATAAGAAAGTTTAAGTTTTTATTAATATCATTCGAATAATTAATAAAGTTCGCAATCGAAATATTTCCGTTAATAATTATTATAATTCTTTAGTTTTTAAATTTATCGGCGAAAATAAAAAAAAGTTTTTTTAATATAATTCCCGCTCATTAAAATTCCGTTTTTATAGAAAGTAAACTCGAGTTTTATTAAAATTATTCTCTTTAAAATATTTACTTTTAATTCTTTATCCGTAGTCTTTATATATTCTAAAGCTTTTTTATAATCGGTAAATCGAAAGAATAATCGCGTATAAAAAAACCAAAAAACTTTATTTCGATTAATAATTATTATATTAAAGATTTTAATAATTACTCGAAGCGTAAATAACTTTATACGGAATATTTAATTAAAATATTAATACGCGTACTTACTATTAAATTTTATTAAAAGTCCTTTTATAAATTAATAGAATAATTAAACTTATATTAAAAGTTTAAAATCGTAATACGCGAAATTTTTATTAAAAATTTTAAATAAATTTTCGCGAATTTATTGAATTTTTACGCGTATTTTCTCAATTTTATTTATTTTTATAAGAAAACTTTTATTTACTTCTTTATATTTTTTAAAATTTCTTTAAAAAATCCCGTAATTATATTGTTTCCGATTTTATTATATTAATTAATTATTATTTTATTGATATTTTCTTTAATATTTATAAGTATTTTATTAATTTCGCTAATAGTAATTACTTTTTTTAAAAGCATTATATTTTTAATATTCTTTTATTTAACGCGAATTTCTTTTATTATTTCGTTTATAGTTTTCGTATTTTTTTAATGCATTCGAAATATAAAATTTATATTTTTAGAATTTTACGTAATATCTTTTTAAAATATAATAAAAAAATTCCGTCGAAAATTTTAATAAAAAGTAATAATAAACGTAGAATATATACGCAAATAATCGCGTATTAAATAATTTAAATTTAAAAAAAGAAAATCGCGAGAATTTAAAAGAAAGAATTTTAATTATAAAAAAAGTAATCATAAGCTTTTATATTCGTAAAAAAGTTATATAAGAAAAAGTAAATAAATATTCGTGAGTTATAAATAGT
>FJOG01000067.1:29102-80212 GCA_900073065.1 Phialocephala subalpina | reverse complement strand
TTTTTTAACGAACTTTTTTAAACGATTATTTACGTATAATTTTCGAATTAAAATTTCGTTTATTTTTTCGAGTAAATAATTCTTTTTTAATTAATTTATTTAACGAATTCGATATAAATTAAATTATTTATATAATAATTTAATATTTTTTAATTTATTTTAATTAATAAGTTTAATATTATACGTTAATACGAAATCCTTTTTACGAATTAATTCTTTTCGTATTTAATAATTAGCGTCAAAGTATTTTTAGTCTTTTTTTCGATTGCGCTTTTTCTTTAATTTCGATTTTTTTATATTTTCGTTATATATTTCAATTTATTTTATCCGTATTTCGAGGAGCTTTATTCGATTATATACTTTATTTTATTCGAGAGTTCTTTAAATAAAAAATCGAGTTTCGATTAATAAAATTACTTTTTTATTATAAATTATATAAAAAAGAGTGCAATTAATTAGTATATAAATAATTATATAATTAGCGAAGAAAATCATCGATAAATATTTTAATTAACTTTTTTACTTTTTTCGTTAAAATAATTAAAATAACGATAATAAACTAATAATTTCGCTCGATTATTCCGTTTATTTTCGAGTTATATATCGAAATAATAATCCGTTTAATACTAAATCTATTTAATTTTTTAATGATTTATTTTTTGAATTTTAGTTTTCTATTTAATTTTATATAATCGAAAATCTCGTATTTATAAATAATATTATTATAAACGAATTTAATAATCTTTTTAAAAATCGAATTCTTTATCGATTTAATTTTAATTTATTTAAAAAAACTTATTTTTTATTACGATTAAATTATTGTACTTTTTATATTATAAGAATTTAATTACGTTTATTTTAATCGAACGAAAAAATAAAATAACTTTTTAAAAATAAAAAGTTTCTTTTTATTTCTTTTTACTTTTATATTAATAATCGCTATAATTTACTACGAAATCTCGGATATTTTTATAGTAACTTTTTTAATAATATTTATTAATTATTCGATAGTAAATACTTTTTCTTTTAATATATTCTAATTTATTATATAGTTTAATTAAAATTGTTTTTTATTATTTAATATCGTTTAAAACGAATCGAAGTAAATAGGATTTAATCGTATTTTTTTATAATATTTTATTTCGAATATTATAATTAATGGATTCTCGTATTAATTTGCGAAACTTTATTCTCGAGAGCTATTTTAATCGCTTTAAAGTTATTAAATACTAAGTAATATTTTAAGAGTAATTAGAGTAATTATCGTCGTTTACGAATTCAATAGTTACGTAATTAGTATTTATTTTTAAAGAGTCGTTATTTCCGCGGATAAAAGAAATATTTCATTTTCGATTTAAAAATTTAAATAATAAAATAAATCGCACGTAACTTCTAATAATAATAATAAGTCTTAAAGTAAACTTTCGAATAATTTTAAACTTTTTTATCGAAATTCGAATTATTTTAATATAATTAAATTTTAATACAATAAAATCGTTAATATCCTCTTTATTCTCAATATTATTATCGTTTTATAAAAGTCTTTTAAAGAGCCCGTTTACCGTAATGTAAATAATGCTTTTAATATACTTTATTTCGAAATCGAAAAAGCGTATTTAAATTAATTAACAAATAATTAAAACTTTTAGAAAATTCGTTATAATGCAATTTAATTATATAATTAAAATATTAACGTTTATCTCGAGAATAAAATGTATTTTATATAATTAATATCGTACTTTATAAAAACATTTTATAATTCCTCGATATTCTTTTTTAATCGCGTCGTATTTTCGTTCTATAAAGTTTTAAAGTTCGAATTCGTATTAAATAACTCGTTTTCGTTTTTTATTATCGTATTATTTAAAAGTACTTTTTTATCTTTAAAAACTAATATTTATACTAAGAATAATCTTTCTCTATTTATTAATAAAATCGTAATAAATCTTATAAAAAATTAATATAATCGTTAATTGATTTTTTAAGTATTATATAATTATTTTCTCTTTTTCTTCTTATTTAAATAATATGTTTTTCTTAGTTAATACGTATAGTAATTCGATAATTACCGCGAAATCTTTAATCCAAATTTTATAGTAAACGCAAATACTAATAAAAACCTTTATATTTAACGTATTATTATATTATTTCTACTTTAATATTTTAACGATTTTAATAACTTTAAAAAATCGCCCTTTAAAATTGCAAACGAATCTAATTATAATTATTCTATTTTAATAGAATTAAAATTTAATACCGATATATATTTAAGTTTTTTTAATTCGATTTAATATTATATTTAAATTCTAAATATACTCGAAAACGTAATAACGGATTCTTAAAAAAGTTAATTTATTATTTTAATCGATATAAAGTCTTTTTATTTTAATATCGTCGACGAATAATATAACGATTTTAAAGAAATAATATTTTAAAATAATTATAATAATTCGACGAATTAAATTATCGAATTAATAATACTTATAAAAAGCGTCGTTATTCGAAGAAGTCTAAAAAAAGTTATAAAAATTATTATATTTCGATTTCGGACGTTTAAAGTTATTTAATCGTATTTAAAAAAAAAAGTCAATTAAAAACGCTATAAAATATCCAATAAATTCCTTAGAAAACTTATCTATAGAAAAAAGTAAATTAACGTTTTAAAAAGTGATCGAATTTATTTTTAAAGTCGCATTAATCAATTTATATATATTAATAACTTTTTTTACAATTAAAAATTAAAAGTTTTAATACGAATTTTTATATTTATTAAATACTCTATAATTAAAGCGTTTTTAAAGCATTTTTATTACTACTAGAAATAAAGTCCGAAAGTAATAGAAACTTTTCTTTTATTATATAATATATAAGATCGTTTTAATGCGTATCGACGGGCTAATATCCTTATAAATTTTATTAATTTCTATTTAATCGAAAATTATAATTCTTTCGCGATTAAATATTATTTCGTCGAATAAAACTTTCTCGTCTTCCTATAATTAATCTCTAATAAATAATAATACTAATTATTCCGAAGTAAATCTCGAACTTCGAAAAATAAAAGCAAATCGTAATAATAAATAATTTTTGTATTTTTCGGTTTACTTTTAAAGAGTTTTTTTTGATTTTTAATCGTTTATATTAATTTTTTCGTTCTTTAAAAATATCGCCGATTTTATTTATTAAATTAATTAATTGAACTTTCTTAAATTTCGATTTATAAGCAATATTCGCATTTATATTAATAAGAGAAAATTTCGATTTCAAGTTGATTAAAGTTTATATTATTTTTTTTATCTAAATATCTTTATTATTTTTATATTTAAATGTTTTTCGCTTATATTATTAATCAATAAAATAAAGATATTTCTAATTTTCTTTAGTATTTAAATCTTTATTTAAAACGTTAAATTATAAATAAAAAAAAATTCGTTAAAAATCGAAGATTTATCGAAAGCTTTAATACCGTATTATCTTTTAATAGTATTAGTATTTAGTTTTTCGAGTTTTCCTTTTTATTAAACACTTTTTTTACTCGAGAATTTATATTAACGTAACGAGTTCGCTTAATTTTTCCCACGGATTACTTTAATAAAAAGATAATTATAATTATACAAATAAAATCGAAGTATTTAGAATCTTGAAAAACTTTATTTTTAAATTATAAATAAAAAAAAATTCGTTAAAAATCGAAGATTTATCGAAAGCTTTAATACCGTATTATCTTTTAATAGTATTAGTATTTAGTTTTTCGAGTTTTCCTTTTTATTAAACACTTTTTTTACTCGAGAATTTATATTAACGTAACGAGTTCGCTTAATTTTTCCCACGGATTACTTTAATAAAAAGATAATTATAATTATACAAATAAAATCGAAGTATTTAGAATCTTGAAAAACTTTATTTTATAAATTATCGTCTTTATATTTAATTTGCATTTTTATCGCAACTACGAATAATTATTTAAAAAAGATTTTTTTTCGCATTATTTACTAAAAAAAAGGATATTGCAATTAATACTATATTCGATCTTTATTCTTATAAAAATTATATTAATAAATTTAAAGTTTTCTTTAATAATTATAAATAATTAAAAATCTTCAATATTTATAATAATATAATCGCAATTTCGAATTATAAAAATTGGAGCGATATAATACTCCGCTTTTATATTTAAAACCCTAATTTCTATATTACTATTTCGTAATCCGAAAATCACGAAATATAATTTAAAAGCGATAATAATATACTTTTTTCTAATTAGAGAAATAAAATCCGCACTAATAAAATTAATCTCGATAATAATAAAAATATCGAAAATAAAAATAAATTTATTTATTACGGCATTTAAACGTTATAAACCGTTTTAAACTTAAAAAAATTAAAATATAAATCCGATAATTCTTATTATTTCTTTTATTAATATAATACTCGCATTTATAAAAGATACGTAATAAGCGTTATTCTTTTACTATTAATTAAAAAGTATTATAATCGGATTCGAAATCTTAAAAACGTCTATAATTATTTTTATTCCCTTTTAAACTCTAAAAAGTAATATTATACTTTTACGCGGAAATTTAATCGGCGAAACTTTACTCTCATTATTACTTTTAATAATTGATTATTACTTTATAATCTCGTCCTCGAATAAATCGATATTTATATCTTTTAAATCTTTTTTTAAACTTTTTAAATTAATTAGCGCTAAATTTTAGCTTTTAAGAGTTTCTCTTTTTATTTCGCGTATTATCGGAAGATTTCTTTTATTATTATACTCGCTATTTTACTTTTTACTTTATTATTTATTTTTATAGTATTTATTATTAACATTATAATAATTAAAGGTTTATAGTAATTATCTAGTGAATTAATAGTATTACTATTAAAGAATAAAATATTAATATTATTTCTTTAAACGGTATAAAGTAATTAATTCCGTCGTTATAAAATCTCGATAATATCGAAAATAAAAATATTATTTCTTATTATTAAAATAGTATTAATATTAATTTGCGAGTTAAATTTAACCTTTTCTTATACTGCTAATTAAATAGAGTTTTATACGCGTTATACGTTCTTAATACGTCTATTAAAATTATAATTTTATAATCTTTTAATTATTATTCTAATAATTTGATCGTATTAATATCAATTAAATTTTAATGCGAAAAACTTCGAAAATTCGTTCGACGATTATTTACTTTAATATAATCGACTTTTATTATCTCGATAATAATAATTTCGATTCTATAAATCGTTTATAAAAAGACAACGATTTACGTAGAAATAATCGCAAAATAAATTGATTTTTCCGTTCTTATTACGTCCGTAATATTCGAAGTATATAAATTCTTTAAATTAAACGTTATACGCAATTATCGCGTTAATTTCCATTATATTCCTTTAAATCGTAAATTGTATATTCTATGGAAAATTACTCGGTTTTAAACTATAAAAGTTTTTATAATTATATTATTTGAAATTATTATATTTATTACGTTTATAATCGAAACCCTTTTTTCGTTTATAATTACGAGAATAATTCTATTATTGAAATCGACTTTAATTTTAATTTTAATTTAAAGTAATTATAAATCTATTTATTTTTTAAGTTATTATAATAGTATTATTATTTATTGAGTCTTTAATACTCGAGAAAATAATAAAAGTAAAAAAGAGTTTTTCTATAATTATAATAAAATCTTTTACGTTACCCTCGAATTTAAAGGAAAATAATAATCGAAGTTTCTATAGTCGTAAAATAATAAACTAAAAAGTGAGTAACGCTTTTTTATATTTCTTCGAAATAATATATTAAATATCGTCGATAAATAATTTAAATAGAATAAATAAAGAGAAATAATCGCATCGATTAAATACTATTCGTTAAATTACGGTATTTAAGTATTCTTTTTTGAGCTTTATATATTTTAAATCGATAGTTTCGATATAGCGTCTTTTCTTTTCTTTATACGTATAAATATCGAGGGCTTTCTTTTTTATTCTCTCGTAATCGTAAATAACGAAATCTTTCGAATTATAATCGATTTCTTTAAAAATTTTATTTTTAATATTAAAAGAAAAACTTTTTATAAGTTTATTATCTCGCGATTTCGAGTTTATCGCTCTTTTTTTAATTAAATCTTTAAATACTCGATCGAATATCTTTACGTAAATTTTAATCGATAAATATCCGTTTAAAGTTTATATAATAATTCGATATAAAAATTTTAAATTAATTTTAAAGTTTTTTAATTTTATTCTTTAAAAATTTTTTTGAAAGTAATATAGAATTTTTCTTTATCGTAAAGTTTAATACGGTAATTTAATATAGAACGAATTTAATCGCAGTAAAAGAAAAAAATATATCGTAATATTCGATTTTTTTTCGTAATAATAAAATCTTTAAAATCTTTATAAATATTATTTTATTACTTTAAAAAAACCGTAATATTTTCTCCGTTAAAATAAAGCGTTTAAAGGGTTTTAAAGAGGGGTAATTGCATATTAAAAACGAGAATATATTACGTAATCGAAGCCGTAGAATATCCGTTTTTGTCGTTATACGAAAAAATAGTATTTCGAAGTAAATTTATTTCGGAGAAGTTTTTTTCGCCGTTTAAAGAACCGTTTAAAAGAGTATTAATTAGTATTATAATAAAAGAATAATCGTTTAATATTGAATTGTATCGAGAGTAACTCATAGAAGTTAATTTGTAAATCGATAATTGTTTTAATAATCCGAGAAAAGTTCGTTTCTTTAAATAAATATTATCGAGTAAAAGTTTTTTGTGAGAATAATTTTTATTTATAATATTTATAATTAAAAGGAGGTTTCGAGTTTTGAATTTCATTCGAAGTTTAATTTTCTTAATTATCTAAATAAAACGTATCGTTACTTTTTCTTTTTATATAGAAACTTTTATTTAAATTTATTTCGTATTTCCTCGTAAATATTAATATTCTTTAAATTACTATAAATTTAATATTAAAATTATTCCGAGTATTCTTTGAATCGCGATTCTTAAAAGAATTAAAATTAAAATACAAAATAACACTATAATTTCGCTTTTTAAAATACGAATTTTTTCTTATTTTTACGATAAGTTTTTAATATTCGTATTCCGACTTTTAATAGAAATAATATTAATTTAAAAATTGATTTCCGTATTTGATCGTCGTAAATTAATTCTTTTTTTCTTTTATTCGCTATCGTATCGATTATATCGAATAATTTAACACGTAAATTCTAAAAATTAGCGTTCTTTCGCAATCTCATTATCTCGTAATTTAATTTCTTTAATTTTAAATCGATAAATCAATAAATAAAAAAGTTTATTTTTCGTTAATTGATTTTTAGCCTTTAAATTCTAATAATTTAAATTCCTTAATAATAATCGCAATACTTAAAATACAATTCTTATAAATTGTAATTCGTGACGTTTAAATAGTATTATTTTAAGACTCTCGATTTTGCTCGCTAATATAAAAAAGTAATAGCTTTTTTAAAGGAAAACTATTTAATTTTATATAATTATAATAAATTTATAAATTTTAGTAAATATTTAATTTCGTTCTTATAATTATTCGTTATACGTAATAAGGCCAATAAAATGGAATAGTAAAAAGTTCTTATTATTTCTTAGAGAGTAAAAAGCTCCTTATATATAAGAAAATATATAATTAGCGCAAACCTCCGAAATTACTATTATAAATAAGGATTTTTGAAGTAGAATAAATCGCCCCATTATAATATTCGATTATTTTATATTAATATAATTCGTATTTTTTTAATTTGCGTTTATATTATATATTAAAATTTCTAATTACTTGATTTTAATTTATTCTTATTACGCGAAATAATTTTATTATTATTTTTTAAATAAATTTTTATTTTCGTATTATTTAAAATATATTTACTTTAAATAATTATATAATTCTAAGGGTTTCTAAAAATAATTACCTAATATAATATAAATTAAAAAGGGCTTTAAACTCCTACTCGTTAAAAATCACGTGGTTAAAATATAAAGGTTTAAATAAATCGAAAAAAAGTTTGGAATCGAATTTTAAATTTTCTTTTTGAAATCGTATTTTATATTATATATATTAAATTAATTATTTATAATTAATTCCGTTTATTATTTATAAAATATAAAAGTAAATAATTTAATATTTAATTTTTATCGAAATAATTAATTTAAATAATTTTAAATTAAAATAAAATATTAAAACTTTATATTAAACGTTTTATTTTATAAATTTATATATAAAAAGCTTTTAATTAAAAATTTTTTTATATAATTAAATTCGAATTAATTCGCTTTTTAATTTCTTTAATATTTATATTAAAAATTGCGATTAATATATAAAGTTTTGTGATGTGTACGCTAGTACGTGGTTGAGATATCACGTGATGCGGCTCATTAAAGGATGCATAAAGTTGAATAAGCAATATTCTACTTACTTGGAATATTGAAATCTTTTGGCTCAATTAATTAGTGCGGTCCTTATTCCCTATCCACGTCACAAGTTTTTATTATTCGATAAAATTTATTTTAAAGAAATTAATTAATTATATTAATTTTAATTTTAATTATAAATATTATAAAAATTAAAAAATATATTAATTCGAATTTAATTATATAAATATTTTTTTAATTAAAAGCTTTTTATATATAAACTTATTATAAAATTCTATAAAAGAATAAATATAATATAAATTCGTAAAATCGAAAATTTAATATAATCGATATTTTAATAAAATTTATTAGGGTAATAAAACGTTTCTTTAAACGAATTACTTCGAAAATATTAATTAATATTATTATAATTTTAAATTTTTATATATAATTCAATTTAAGAGTTTATAATTTAAAAAGTATATTATTAAATAAAGAAAAAATAATTCCTTATAAAAGTATTTTTACGAGATTTACGAAATAAAATACTAGAATATAAAAACGAGGAAAAGTAAAATATATTTACGAGATATAAATTATATTAAATTTTATTTGAATAAAAACGAAGTAATAATATTTTAATATTAAATAATATAATTAAATTATTTATAAAAGTTTTATTATTATAAGGTTTTATTATTAATATTTTATTATAAAATTTATAATATATATATAATTAAATAAAATAAAAAAGAATTTAATTAAAAAAAATCGAATTAATAAAATTTTAAAACTTAAAATATAATTATTAAAATAATTAAAAGGAATTAAAAAAATTTCGAAATTCTTTTGATTTTATTTTCTCGAAAGAATTTATTCTTTTTAATTTCTTTGATTTTATAAAACTTTTTATTTTAAAAAGAAAATTAAAATATATTATTTTATACAAAGTATTTATAAATAGTAATTGTAAATTTAATAGTTTTTCTTAATTATATTAATTAAAATACATTTTATAAAATAATAATATTAATAAAAATTTATATATAAATTAAATATTCCGAATTATTAATTTGATTAATATATATAAAATTAAATTTTATTATTTATGAAAAGTTAAATTATATAAAACTTATATTAAATATTATATAAAAGAAATAAAAAAAAATTTATTTACGAGGATAAGAAATTATTTATTTATTAAAAACTTTTCGAAAGTTTTCTAAAGAAATATTAATATATTTACGAATTAATTAAAATAATTTAAAGGATTTAATAATTTGAATATATTCAAAGGATATTATAATTAGATTAAATAAATAAAATATATTAAAATAAAAGAATAAAAACCTTAAAAATATTTTTTATAAATAAATTTAAAATAAATTAATAAATATCAAACTTTTTAAAAGATTATAAAAATAATTCTACGAAATTATTATTTGATTATCCGATTATATATTAAAAGAAAATATAAAGGAATTTTTAAGTATTTTATTATTCTCGAATAATATCGATTATTATAATATTTTAAAGGAATTAAAAACTTATAAATTTAATTTAAATCATCGTAATTTTAATTTTATCCTCCTATTTTATTTATTGAGTTTTACTTTCCAACTCCTTGTTCGGCGCCTCTACCGCTACCTTATTAACTTTTAAGCTCTTATATCTTATCTTTAACGGGAAAGCACCAGACCCCATTTGACTTGCTTCTAATTCCGTCGTCCCTGTAATCTCCTCTCTACTCCTTGTATTCCCCTCCACCTCCTGTATTCCCGGTATCTGCTCATTCGCCCTAGTTCCCCCAGGACCAGTATACTGATATTGTATAGGACTTGTAGGCGGTCGCACATTCCGAGTTTTCCTCCGGCGGCCCACCTTAATCCAAAACACTAGCGCAATGATAATGACTATAGCAATAAGCGCACTGACACCGATCCCAGCCTTCGCGCCAGTTGAAAGCCCTTTTGATAAGGAAGTTGTAGGGGGAGAGGAAGATGGCGAGGAGGATATCAGAGGTATTAGGAGACTTGCGGAGCTTATTATCGAACTCAAACTAGGAGTTGAGGTAGTGGTAGAAAGGGCTGCGAAATTCACCCCGTTTACATGGACGCCGACGATGTAATACGCCTCCGCCATAGTTGTCGAGGTTGTCGTAATCCCGCCGTCTGGATTTCCGGGGGTTTTCTGCATTACGTATGTGACTACAGTGCCGATTGAGACGGAAGATGTGCATTGTCCAATAGTAGGCGGGGACATAATTGATGCGAATCCGAATCCGCTACCACACACACCAATTAGCCGCTCTCCTCAATGCATCATATCATGCATAATATTTGAGATTCGAGAGGAAAGGCTCACCTCGGACAACATGCAACCTGCGTACTCCCCACCCCCACCACACTTGTTCCCGCGATCGTATACGCCACCGGACACACAATCGGCCCAATGCTATATCTCGTCGTAACCCCCCCTGCCGAGAGGCTCGCGACACCAGTATCCCACCAGCTTGTTGCGACTGCAGGGAGACATGTTGCTGAGGGATCGACGCTTATGCCGTATGCGGGGTCGAAGGCTACGGCTTCGAAGTGTTCAGATGCGATGAAACCCCATCGGGCGTAGAAGGTTGAGAAGCAGCCTGGTTGGGATGGGTAAGGTGTGAGGAGGGGGAGCCAGGAGGTTGTAGTTCCAAAGTTCGTTTCTGGGGGGTGGGTTGTTGGTGTAGTTGTCATTTTTGGGGAGGTGAGGAAGCAGTTTTGCTGTATAGAGGAGAAAAAAGTATGCAAAGAGAGAGGTGGTAGAAGGACTGATGCTATGGAGAAGGAGGAAAGGAGAGGCGGAAAATGCGATAGCTGCGAGATATACCAAGGCGCCATTAGATTGTCCTACCGTTATCGCCCAGCTCATGAATAATTCTTCTCTCATTCAAGGTTGGGGGCTGACTGCTCAAAAGCCTAGAGAGGCTTTTGAGTAGTCCACTAAGGACGGGGCTGTTAGACATCGCGTCGGGGGCGAGAGGCGGGGTAGAATTGAAGGCCGATGCGTTACTCTTTTAATAGATACAGAGAACTGATTAAATTAGCAATGTATATTAAGTGAAAATATAATTCAATTCAATTTCGACTCCAAGATTTAGTTATGTTTAGACTCCCAAACGAAGCGTTGTAAATTGACTTAATGAAGTTTAACACTGATCGCTTCCCAAACTTGAGGCGCCTCTACAAAAATGATTTTCGCCGGCTGAGACATTCACGCGCGAAGTCCTATCTTAAAACAACGTCAAAATACAAGATAGCGCCGCCACGGTTATAACAGAGGAGCACACACAATACGCTTCTAATTTAGAAGCTGTAAAATTGAGGGAAGGCGCGAGTCTATTTACGTACGTGCGAAATATTTGAAGCAAAGTGGTGGGGGTGTTGTGAGGGGTTGCTGGAGGGCAAAGGTATAAATAGCTAGCTTTAGATTTATTTTTGATCCCACTAAATCCTCTCCACACTTAACGAGAAACCTTGCAAGCGAGCACCCTCCTATATTAATGCATAGGAAGGGATGCAGGGACAAAGGTCGAACAATCCTTGTCCAAGGGATGGCTGCAAAATGTTCTAAATATAAAGATCTCACCGCATACAACCGTGTTATTGGTTACTAGTCGTTACAGTAGTGGTGGCGCGTCACGGCGGCAGTGTAACCCCAAATATTGATGAAGCAGGCTCCGACACAGGGTCGAGAATTGGAATATGGAGGTAGGAGGATAGGAGTCTATCTAAAGAAAGAAGAGAAATTGTCTGATTCTCTGAGAGGACCAAAGAGAGATTTAAAAGGTCTCTAAGGAGGACCGAATTGAAGGAATTCGTGGGAGCGCCGGCCGGGTTTGGTGTGATACTCGATCATGGTCATACGAGGAGTATTGTATTCACCATGTTGGAATGCGACCCCAAGACAGAGAATAGGATACGGGAATTCTGCTCCTTAAGAGTGTCGATAAATAACTCCTTGGCTACGATTGAGGAGCCCGGGCTGGCGGAGAGAGCGAAGGTGTGGCTGGCATCCGTGAAGGGCTGGACCGGACTTTGACACGCGACGAAACGCAGAGGACTCTATGAGTTTGCAGTACACTATGAGGTAGGCTGGTAACCTCGATACGACACAATTGAGATTTTCTCGACCTCAATCTGGAGTTACGAGTTGAGAAGCGGCATCCGTCTTTGTGCAACTTAGTGGGACCGAAACTTGTCTGTCTTGCTTGCGTGCTACGTTCCTATCATGTGTGCGCACTTCATGTCATTGCACAAGTACCTATGATGAGGTCTTTAAGATCCAACCCGTGTCCGAGTACTTGTTCCATCACCACATTTCTCTCCATACACAGAATGTTTGCAATGAAGCACATTGGTCTTGTCTTGCAAACTCTCCACCTCCTCCATCGAAGCGTCGATGGACATACCATTCCAACAACACCAACTACGAGTACTAGCCACACCTTAGAGAGGACCTTCCCAGGCGCCTTCCACCTCATAGCCATCAATATCTCAAACTCCACCTCAACAAACTGGACCCTGCCCCTCGCTCCATTCAACAACATCCCCCCCGACTAACCCGGCAACCTATATCCCCCCGGGGAAACCTCAACGACTGGCCCTTCACTCTCATGAACTACACCTTGTCCACTGAAGCTGTAGTATCGCCATGTTCTCTGGACCCGTTTGCTCTCGAGCCGAACTACGATCAAATTCATTGCGCTCACAACCCTGCTGAGCGTGGAGGTGGGAATGCCTCCTTTTCGGTTGGTTGTGATCACGAATTGGAGATTCAGGTACTAGGGATTATGTATCCACTAGGTCGCATAGGACTCGTGGTAAGTTTTGATATCTGGTCGTGAGCGAGAAGGGGATGCTGATGTTTGAAGCGAAATTCGGTACGAATGACTTCACGAAATACAGGGTTCCTTTCTCGAACTTAGAGCACTGTGGTAATTGTTTTCCCAATCAAAGATGTTTCATTGATTTCGCTAATATATGTGCTCCGGGCAAATTCCCAGAAAGTTAATACCAATGATCATCCAAGTTGTCCCAACACTGGCTGGACAAGCTTGGACTTGAGAGGATAGTATAGACAAACTTCGAATCCAACGGCTGTGTCTAAAACTCATCCACTGCATCTTGGAGGAGCATCGTTATGCTCTTCGATTGTCATATCATTGTTCCAAAAAGGTCAAGGTAAGATCTTACATTTTGTGCTCTTTGGTACGCCAGCGGGAGGTACCTGGAGCTAAGGAACTTCAAAAATATTTGGCTTCAATCAATACCAAGAACATCGCAATTCTAATGACGCTAATCCGTATAAATAATAGTCCGGGTTCAAAATACTAATTAAGCTTTTAAGCTCTTTTAAAACTTCAAAATTGACCCTCATGCGAGGACCCGAACCCTGAGTCATATGGCCGCACACTAAAAAATTCTACGACGACGACCTCTTCTTTCCAAACACTCCTCCTCATCCAACAACAATCCCCGCAGAAACAACGCTCACTATGTCTCCAGCCATCGTAGCTCCGTCGAAGAAACGAGTGCGACGAAGCCGGACGAAAGAAGCAGACCCAAAATCATCCGTTGATTACGAAAAATGGAAGGCGGACCTCTGCCAATTGCCCAAACAGCTCTCCCATCTACCCAAGGAACGACTCGCGATCGCGAATGCAGGGAAGCGCCTACGATTCGAGATCCCTTCTATCTACGACCGTTTGACAGAACTTTGCGACGCGAAGCCAAGCTCGAAGCCTGTTCCAGACCCAGAGGCAGCTTCAAAGGACGAATCACATGACGAATATGCGGACCAGCTGAGGAGACTCTCCGAACACGCAGCTATCGTGAAGGCGCAATCCAAGAAGGCAAAGGATGCGAGCAGAGATTCCCACAAGCAGAGATCTCTGGCGGAGAGAGCGAAGAAGAACAAACAATTCCGATTCGGCGATCTTCCACCAGAATTGAGGGATATGGTATACAGGCTCGTTTTCAGGACGAATGGTGGAAAGAAACCGAGGTTATTGTGGGCGATGAAGGACTACAGTACACTGTATGTTGAGGCGAGGAAAGCTTGGTGCGAGACGAGTGTTTTCAAGTTCTCGTTGTTGGAGAGTAAGGTGAATACGAGGGAGGGATTGGAGGAGCAGGAGATGGAATTGCTGAGGCATGCTAGGATCCTTGTATCGTAAGTCAATTGGCACGATCTTGACGTTATACATGGATGCTAAACTTCTCTCAGAGAAAATATTCAAGCTTGCAGCACACTAGCTCTTTTGAATGCCCCGAACCTGGAGACGCTTACTCTGGAGGTTAACTCGAAAGTCGGGCTCGGTCTTGCGATACATACCGTGATTCCGCCACTCAAGAAGCTGAGAATGGTTACACTCATTATTGAGTCGTTGAAGAGGAAAGTGAGGCAGAGAGAACAGGCGCTCAATATATCGCAGTACAACGTTTCTACAACGGACTATTTCAGGAGCATGATGGAGACGAGAAGGATGCTTGACAGGATGTTGGGGAAGCAGGGAGAATATGTGTTGGAGCAGAGTAAGCCTTGGAGACAGGTTTATGTTTGGGGGGTTGAAGGGGAGGACGAGGTCTTCAAGCCGAAAAGTACAAAGAGGCACATAAAGTTTGATTGAGAGGCGAAGGAAGGGAAGTCGATGTGGCATAACGCCTGTTAGAATTCTGCCATAGCCTTCGGTTTACGGGTAGTATTAGGTCGATGAGATAGAGGCGGGAATGGAGATCTGATTAGAGATCGAGATCGTGTAGGAGAAATCGAGAACGGTGTCCAACACCTGCCCAACCCTTTCCGACTGCAAATCATTCACTCCCTTTCCTCCTCGCCCCTCTCCTCATAGCTCCTCCAAACTTCCAAAGCTTTCTCAGGGACATCAAGAACCGCCTCCCCATCCTTAATCAAAACCTTCCTCTCACCCTTCGCCGTCTCAGACCCCACCTGATTAATCTGCTCTTGGCCCAGCGCACCCAACAATCTGATCTCATCTTTCAAAACAACTTCATCGTAATAGCCTTGCTTCCATTTTGGTACAGGAGTGGCTGGAGCCCAGATCTTGAGGACGGGCATTTCTGATGCGCCGGACCCTGGCAGTTGTGAGTTCTTCACTCAGGATAGGGGGCGGGATAAGTAATTGGGAGGTGGGAGGGGGGAGCAAGAATTGGGGCAGCTCGACCGCCCGCTTCCTGTCCCGATCTAGCGGGTGAGCGTCGCCGCCCTGAGCTCGCGCGAGCCGGCTGAACCGTGGGTGGCGCCTTGGGTGAGGCTGGGGTGATCCCTCACCTGTGACTCACCAGTAACCATGATAGCAACGCTCTCATACTAGCTCACATGCAAGGCAAGGGCTTCTAATAGAATCCTCATGCTTTGATTGGTCCTAGAGAAAGTACGTAATACTTCGTACCCGGGGTAATAATTATAAAATCCTATTAAATATTTTAATATAATTATTATTTTTAATATTAAAATATTATATTATTTAATTTTATTTTTAAGAATATAATTCTTAAAATTAAATTTTTATATTTAATTTAATATTTTATTATATTTATTTATATTCGAAATTATAATTATATTTCTAATTATAATTATAAATATAAATATTAAATAAATTTTTCGAATTTAAAATATATAATAAAATTAATTAAATATTATTTATATATTTATTTTTTAAATAATTTAAATTAATATTAATTTTTAATATTTTTAAATAATTATATATTAAACGTAATAAAATTATTAAATAGGGAATTAAACTCAAAAAAGTTATTGGAAATTACTTGGAGGGGCGGGGCCTTTATTAGAAAGTTAAGAATCAGGGTTGAATTTTTTCTAAGGGTAGGGTTATCTTTCAAGAGCTTTAGCGAGTCGCCCAAGAATACGTCCGTAATGCGCCAAGAAGTGATTAATAATCTTCCGTACCAAAACGCGGCCGTGACGTTACTTTAAGAGTCTTGCGGAGAGCGTAATTGGTTTAAACTCCCAAGTTATTATTCCAACCTAGGATTTAGTAATTTCCTAGAGAGATAAAGTTTAGTCATCAGTGAGCCGACCGAATAGGTACCGAGGCATGCAAATCCATGGCCCAAATGATATAAGGAGGTTCCCACGCTCGCTGCTCAATCTCACTCATCTGTTTGGCCTTTCTTTCAGTTACCTACATTGTTTCCATATTGTTTTGCAGCCGTATCGCCCTGTCTCTCTTATCCACTCCGCCCATCGTCCCGCGTGAAGCTTTCGCAATGAGGTCTCAGAATTTCCAGTGCAGCTTTGGGACATCTCCTCAATCTTTCAAAATCTAAGTTGATCCCGATTTTATCGATTACACGAAGAAAAAGGTGGAATTGACCCGCTTCCCTGAGGATGTTGAACAGCCGGACTTCACAGACGGGCCCCCGGCGCACAAAGCGATGGACGTCAAAGATTATTGGGCCAAGGAGTACGATTGGGATTCGGTTCAGAGTAAATTGAACAATGAGTGAGTATCCAATTCTTAACAGATGGGTTTACTCCGACAGGGCCTGTCCATTGAATTGCTCGAAAACTTTCAACCCCTCAAAAGGGAGGAGATGGAAATCTGAAGTTCTCTGGTTTGAATCGCTCAGGTTTTGTACTGATATATTGTACCAGACTCCAGCAGTTTACGACGACAGTATCCCTACCTTCAAACCTAGCGTTCACGGACGCTATTCAGCTACATTTCGTCCACCACACATCATCTCGTCAGGATGCAATTCCATTACTATTCATCCACGGTTGGCCCGGCTCATTCTTAGAAGTCAAAAACATCATCAAACATCTCACAAACCCGTCCCAAGACACCGATCCAGCCTTCCACGTCGTCGCTCCTTCTGTTCCAGGATTCGGATTCTCGCCAGCCCCGACAAAACCAGGATTCAGTTACGTCGAGGCTGCGCATGCGTTCGATTCCCTAATGAAGCAACTAAACTACCCCAAATACGTGATTCAAGGTGGGGATCTAGGAGGGTTAATCCTTCGCCACCAAGCCCACCTATATCCAGAATCTGTCATCTCCTGTCACTCGAACTTCTGGGTCGTGGCTCCTAATTCCGAGGATCTTGAGCGGTACAAGAACAACGATAGTACACCGGATGAGAGAGCCACAATAGAGGTTTACCAAGGATTTATCACTAAAAGGTGGGCTTATGGACAAGTTCAGCAGACAACGCCGTTGAGATTGGCGCATGGATTGACAGATAGTCCAGTTGGGTTGGCAATGTGGATATATCATGCGATGCATTCCAGTGTTACCAATCCCAGTTTTTGGAGTCTCGAGGATATCATTACTTGGACGATGATGTACTGGATTCAGGGTCCTTTAGGAGGTTTCAGATATTACAAGGAAGCTGCTAAGGTTAGAATCGGCCTTTTTGATTGGAAAAGCATTTATTGACTTGGGGACTAGGAAGGGAGTCTGACCTTGTACGGATTCGGGACCTATCCATTCGTCAATCAACCAGTTGCAATCTCGGAGTTTGTTCGTGACCTCTGGTACCGTACTGTACGTTACTTTAACCAGCTCTCCCTCTTTAAAAGATTCCTACAGCACGGTGGAAAATAATTCTAACGCTCCCAGCCCCTTGACTGGGCCCAGCGACTCGGCAACGTCAAATATCGAGTCGTACATAACACAGGAGGTCACTTTGCAGCAACTGAAACACCTGAGTTACTTGCAAAAGACATTCGAGACTTCTTTGGCAATGAGAAGCTGTCCAACACTGGTATCTTCAAAAGTGCTCGAGTCTGACTTTAGGAGGTCACTTAAACTTACCATTTTTGCGGGTCCTTTCTCCCAACCCGTCTCACGTGAGAAAGCACGCAAGTCCCACGATGTTCTGCCAGACGGTCGCAATATATTTCAGAGAATAGAACTATCATAGCGTGTTATTGAAGCCAGTTGAACGACATTTTGATTTTGATTTGGGAGTATTGTTAGTCATTATGGTCTCTCAGATATATCTACTTGGATATCGATAATCATTTTGTTAAAACTTTGGAGCCTTCAATTCATTATTTTCGCCGAGAGTGATGAGTAAGAGTTATTATAAGTCCATGTTTACTTGAGGTCTATAAGCTGTAAAACCCCTGCATCACTTACCGACTAGAGTCAACTCCTCAGAATGACCCTAAAACGGATTCCGCCTTCCCATATATCTACACCAAATAAGCTCTAACTAAATATCCCCGGAGAAAGAACCCATCGAACCAACGTTATCAGTAAGTCTCGTTCTACTTCGTTGTTTAGTTAAGTGGTTCAAATGGTTAATTAGAACGGAAATAAATAATAGAAATCTTTTTTTGAAAGGGAATTAATACTCTTTATAATAGTTATTTAGCCCTATATAAAGATGTTTAATATACAAGTAAAGTCTTTTTCCTTTTACTCGTTTTATATAATAATCAAAGTTTATCTTTTTATAAGATTTTTACTCGATTACTTAATATATTATTCTATATAAAATCCAAGCGATATAATTATCCTCGTTTTTATTTTAAAAATATACTTTTAAGGTTTATACTAATATTTATTTAATAGGTTTTATATTATAACTTTTTATTATCTTTATGTAATAAAAGTTTCTTTCTTAGTATTTCTTCGTAATTATAATATAAAGTTATTTATATGGGTATTATATATTATAATATTACTCGAAGTTATTATAAGTTCCCTTATTATTATTATATTTAATTATCCTTCGAATATAAATTATATTTTTATTCCCAGCATTAATTAATAAGCTTTAACCAATATATTATTTCTATATATTATAAGCGCGAATATCTTTAGATTAGATTATTTGCTCCATTTAATTATTCTTTTATTTTGAACGTATATATAATCGATATACAAAATATATTACTCGCATCCTTATAAAAGAATTTATTACGGTAACTTTTTTACCAAATTTGCGCTTTTCGAAGGAAATTACTAATTATTCCCTCTTATTAATTTAATCTAATATCCTCTTTACTTTCTAATATCCTTTTATAAGACAAATCTAATAAACCCTAAAGACGGTTTGATTATAGTAAGTATATCGCGCTATTTACCTCAAATAATAACGTCGAGTTATAAAATAGCATTAAAAGCAAGGAATCCTTCGATCAAGAATCACAATAATTCGAGTCATCGAATCGATAATTGTAATTCGAGGCGTTAATAGTAATAAACAATCGAAAACTAAAGTTTTCGTAGTGAGTGAAAACTCTATAATAACCCTTAAAACCACTCTTTTGACTCGATCTTAGCTCTAAGATCTTATTGCGTGAGCTCAATCCAATCTCGCAGACAACGAGATTAATCTCTCAAGGAGATACAAGTTCGTAAAAGGCACCCGCAGACTCCTAAGAGTCTACTACGTACAAGTGTTGAGTCGTCGCCCTCCTTGACAACGGAAGTCTAGGATAACGAGCAGGCAGCAGGCTACGTTTGACGAGTTGATGGATACCGTGGATAAGGTAGTTGAGTTTCAGGATGAGAAGGAAGGTGAAGATGCAAACGTGTATGAGGGTTTGATAGGGATGTCCAGTACCAGATATTGTAGTTTTGCACTGTATGATTGGACCATGATTTGGCGAGTGTCATCATCAGCGGGTTGGTAGTTTTGGGGTTGCAGGAAGGGGGCAGGCAATCCCGAGGGTTATACCCCGAAGTTATCGGCCGTCATCAAGCTGGCCTGGTTAAAGGTCATCGAGGCCGCACCGCATACCAGACCCGTCAGCAAAGCATTGCTAAAAAGGCCCGACCGGGGATAAACCAGGTTGATGCCGAAGAGAGCACGCAGAGCCATGCCGTCCCTATTCTCTCCATGTCCCGACCCAGTGATCAATCAAATGCCTTCCTCGAACTCCTAATGCTTGAGAATCTCATGATCCATACCACGCAGCCCTTTACTGAATATAGAACCTAAAAATATGTGCAAAACAAGCAGCATATGGAAACTCGTTCGACAAACCTTTGTCCTTCGGGTCATTTTGTATTTGCTCCCTCCTGTATTTGTTCGTTCCACCTTAAATCGCTACCATTTCAAACTTTTTGATATGCAGCCCAAATCAAGCCGGAGCGATGGTTTGTAGGTGTTCCGGTTGCACGGGTTGTATTGTAGTGGGCAGGAAGCGCCTTGTCTGTAAAACATTTAGTATAGCACAGCAGAAGCAAAAGTATGACTTGCCTTAATTCGCCATCGTCGCACTGCTTGCGATTCTACCTAATATTGTTTGGAGGACTCTTTGTTGACCTTTAACGGACAGCAAAACATAAAATTGAAAGAAAAGGTTTCTTTGCCAGTTTCTTCCTATTTGAAGGAAGTGAGGTGCTTGTCGGTTGTCCTATAATTTTGAAGCTCGTTTTGTTTTTGTCGCAGAATGGGGATACCAGTAAAATCGATCAGCTGCAGACTAGAAGTGGGTTGAAGTGACCAGACATTTGCGATTGTAAGTTTGTTGCTCACGACTGGGCCTAGAAGCATTCGTCTCTACCCCTCTTTATCCTCCAGTTTATCGCGAAGTAGGTCGAGCGCGCTCTAGATCGTGTCACCATGGTATGGGTTGAGGCTATTCGTGTAACGTCTCGCTGCTTTGCCAACTTTGTCTTCCTTATGCCATTTGTCCCTTGTGTCCTGCCTCGAAGTTTGTCTTTGGCTCTGCGCAGTGTTCTTCTCGCGGCTAGAACTGAAGGGTTAGGGCCGACGGTTGACGTCGGTGTCTTTAGAGCGCTTGTTGATGTCAATGCTGGTGAAAAGGATGGGGTGCGGTCACCTGCCAGCTCTTCCTTGATAAGAAGACAGCATGCCTCTCTGATATGCTCTGGTGTCTGCCGTCAGTCATCCTCTCATTCATCCCAAACCTCTGATATCTCTCAAGACGGCCTTGTTGCTGATGTAATCTGCCCTCCCAAGACCTCTCTAGGTCATACTCGCAGTAGTGAAAGCCGCCCATATTCCCTCCCATCTCGCCCGGAATCGTGTTCCTTTCGCCTGTTCATGGGACAAGAGGACTATGTAGAGTTTTGGTTCCCCACAATCACGGCGAAGGCTGTAAGAGAATCTATTCTTAAATATTCATTTTGTTGCCTTAAGTATCTAACCTATCTCAATAACGAACTCAGCTGCAAGCTTCACATACTTTCGCATTCCAACACATTGTTCATTCCTACCCATTTCAGCTCCAAGCAGACCCAAGTGGCGTCAAGACAATACTCTCAAACACGGTCTCGCCTCCACGCGACACAATCTCGATATCCTTTGAATCCTGATAACGAGGAAAGATAGTCGCAGTCATAGCCGTTCCGTCTTGAGCAAAGATCTCAACACTAGACCGATCAATCAAGATGTCAAGAGACAGAACTTTGTTGGCAGGACTCGCTATAGTAGCAGTCCAAACACCAACTTGTCCATATCCAGCTTGAGTGGTATCCAAAGCCAGTGATTGGTTGGCAACGGTATATACGAGAGATACTCGCTCAGCACTGGAAGAGTACATTTGGATCGTGAACGCGGGAGCGTTCGTCGAGGCGAGATCGACGGAGACTTGGAGCCGAGCCGTGTTGGAGGATCCCACGGCAATGGTGCCATTGACATTGGTGGCTCCCAGTGAAGTAGCAGGACCACTTGCGAGACTGGAAACTTCTCGGATGGGTTTACTTCCCAGTCCACCATCTTCTCGAATGAAAAGCTCACGCATGATAGATTGTGCGCCCGCCCAACCATTCACTCGACTCGGCCACTTCGAAGTCCCCCAGTTTCCCATCCAAGTTATTGCCAGATTGCGACCTGCGGAGTCTACAAACCATTGAGTGGCATAGCTGTCAGGACCAGCATCCAGGAGACCTTTCTTCTCGGATGTGAAAGTGGTTCCGTTGTAGGTGCCTACGTCGTAATAGCCTAGGCCATTTCCTCCGTAGAAGAGGGCCCACTTCCCATCGATGGGGAAGAAGTTGGGGCATTCCCACATGGGTCCGGTACTCCCATCTCCTTTATATAGAACCCCGACGTATTTCCAAGATACTAATTCGGAGTTGGGGGAACCAGTAGCTTCATACAGCTGGACTTTGCCGCTCGTTGCATCACCAGAGCCAACTACCATCTTCCAGGTATTGTCTGTTATGTCCCAGAAGACTTTAGGATCTCGAAAGCCACTTGACGAGTCAGAAGGTGGCGATGAAATAATTGGATTACTGGAGAATAACTCAAAAGTGACACCATCCTGGCTGATTGCAGAAGAAACAACTTCCGGCAGCGCATCTGGATGCAAGGCCGTATCTGTAGCGTCGGTAAAAATGACTTGGAGAGCACCTGTATCTTTGTCCAAGAGCGCACTTCCAGTGTAACGGCCACTCGTGTCCGATGGATCGTTGGGATATGGAGGATATAATGCCACAGGAAGTTCCTTCCAATGGACGGCATCGGGGCTTTCGACGTGAGACCAGTGCATTGGGCCCCAGACAGGAGCAACAGGATTATATTGACTCATGAGCTGGTATTTGCCACCCCATTCAATCAAGCCACAAGGGTCATTGATCCAGCCTTGGTATGGTGTGTAGTGGAATTGAGGGCGGATTTGATCCAGGGCGTACAATTGTGCTGCCGTCAAGAGGCTAGAACTCTGGCTTGGTTGATTGTTCTGACCAAGGACGTTGAAGGTCAAGCTGCCATCCGCAAGAGCGTCGCATCCTGTGCGAACGTCGTCTAGGTTGATATGACCCCATGAAGTAGCATTGCTGCTGTCAACGACAACCATGTGGACTTCCTGGCCTGCATAAGCACTTGTATCCCAAATGATTCGAATCAAGGCTTCGTCGTTCGTTGCTGTTTGGCTGAACAAAAGCTTCCCATCGGCGTCTGTGACGAGCCCAACATAGAGATTGATTGGGTCCCAACCCCCACCAACCAAGAAACTCATGACTGAGCTTGCTTGGAAGGAGCTGGATTGAAGAATACCAACAGCGGACTCTCCTGATTCCGTGATTCCCCAGAGAAAGTTGTTGCCGCTTTGGCCAAAGGGACCGCCCCAGTAGGACCGTTCAGAGCTCACAGAAGCATTTCCAAAAGCGTTTCCGCTGACAACTGTCCAGCCGCTGAGGCCATTCTCGAAGCTGGGATTCGTTGGACCTGGGTATTGATTGCTTTGACAATTCGCAGTTCGAGGAACAACCGTGCCGAAGACAGCGTCTGGGAGAAGAGATGCGAATGAAATAAGGACTGCGAATTTCTTGTATACAGCAAGGCGATTCATTGTGATGTTTGGGTGCCGAAAACGAATTCTCCCTGAAGTCTGAAGTATATTGATTGTGGGATTGAAAACGATCTTCACGCCGCTTTTTATAAGTTTTTGGACATACCAAGCTTGTGTTGAGAAGAATCCCTACCGCGGGCTATGGCTCCTGCTCGCTCAACGCTTACCCAGCCCTCCTAGTCATGAAGTCTGGGACGGAAAGTGAATAATGTTCTCGAGCCACGGTGGTAGAGGAAAACTGATTGAGGCCGAGAAATTCCACGACGCGACCCCGCACGAAAAATTGAATTTCGGGAGAACTATTGCGTTGGTCAATCACACGCATCGGTGATGACTGTGGAAGATGCGGGGAAAGGGCTGTTTGCAGATATTGGAATGGCGGTGGCGAAAGTGGAGGGCTGGAGAAGCTGGAGATGAGGCCAAAGCATAACCGACTCGAGA
The DNA here is from genome assembly GCA_900073065.1 of Phialocephala subalpina. Taxonomy (NCBI): domain Eukaryota; kingdom Fungi; phylum Ascomycota; class Leotiomycetes; order Helotiales; family Mollisiaceae; genus Phialocephala; species Phialocephala subalpina. The sequence goes on along the minus strand of FJOG01000067.1, from coordinate 56,063 downwards.
GTGCATCCATTCATGAGAGATGATGAAAGAGCGTAGGTTTGCATGCAGCAGAAGTGACCTTCCAAGTATAGATAACTAGAGCCGGGAGCTAGCGGAGATCGGAAGACAACAGCGACAAGCGAGCCTCCCCCCGCACCCATGCCACCTCACCTCACCCCTGAGCTCACCGGGCAGTTCTGTATTCTGCAGTTCCACCAGCATACATGACTCGTACTTGCTAGCTTGCATTATTCCCCTGTTTACTGTGGCCCGTATGAGAAAGAGACGCCGAAAGAGGCCGCGAAGAGCCAAAATCGAGCCGTGCAAAATCCAATAGAGTCCGACCTCCTTCCCCAAAGAAGATATCCAACAACAGTAACGACAGGTCTTGCTTCGCAAAGATTCTCCACGCCCGGGGGAAAGTAGTGCCATGTAAAATTTATGGGGCAATGGGGTGTAGGGAGCTGTGGCTCCACATACTCATGCATCGCTATTCCAGAGTTGGCATGCCGTGCTATCGGGAGACCGACAGCTGCACGCTCAAATCACAATTAGCGGGAAAACATTTCGAACTCGTCTGCTCTCAGGGCTCATTTTTGGACAGTCACGAAGAGGGTCAAGACATCCAGACCAAGTCATTTGAAAAGAGTTCTGTCGATCGCTGCCGGGGCTAGACACCTTCTTTGGACTTCTCAGTGTTCTGTTCCACATAAAAGGCAACTCGTCCCCTACCGGACTCGACTACTCCTCACCTCCTCTCATCACTCGGACTCTTATCGACTCTCAATTACCTAGTATCCAATTCTTTGAAAGCCTTCCAACATGGGTCTTATGTTGAAAAAGCCGGACGACACTCCGGGGAAGTCATGGCCAGCTATTGCGATCGGCTTGTTCGTTGCGTTCGGTGGTGTTTTGTTTGGGTATGCCAATACTGATCAAAGCCAATGCTGCTCCTTCTTGATCAAGTTCCAAGCTGACCAATAGATATGATACTGGTACCATCGGTGGCATTCTTGCTATGCCATACTGGCAGGACCAATTTTCAACTGGCTTCGTTAACAGTAGCGGCCATCTAGACGTCACAGCCTCCCAGTCAGCTACCATCGTCTCTATCCTCTCTGCAGGCACATTCTTCGGCGCTCTCACAGCTGCGCCCGTCGCGGACGCTATCGGTCGACGGATAGGTCTGATTGCATCTACGATTGTGTTCATTCTCGGAGTCATCCTACAGACTGCCGCAACATCCATACCCATCTTTCTAGCTGGTCGATTCTTCGCGGGATTTGGAGTGGGATTGATTTCAGCAATAAGTATGTCTATAAATGTTCTCAACTCTTAATCATTTTAGCTGATACAATCTCTAGTCCCGCTCTACCAATCCGAGACTGCTCCGAAATGGATTCGAGGAGTAATTGTGGGTTCTTACCAACTAGCCATCACCATCGGCCTATTTATTGCCTCAGTCGTCGACAACGCAACACACAATCGACAAGACACTGGCTGCTATAGGATTCCCATCGCAGTTCAATTCGCATGGGCATTAATCCTCATCGGTGGCATGATCATTCTTCCAGAAACACCCCGTTACCACATCAAGAGGAACAACCTAGGCGCTGCAACCAAAGCCTTGGCCAGAATTAGGCGTCTTGATCAAAGCCACGCCGCAATCGTGGAAGAGTTGGCCGAGATCCAAGCAAATCACGAATACGAGCAAAGTCTTGGAGAATCAAGCTACAAGGACTGTCTCAAAGGGAACCTCTTCAAACGCCTGCTCACTGGATGCCTCCTCCAAAGTCTGCAACAACTCACCGGGATCAACTTCATCATGTACTACGGCACGCAATTCTTCAAGAACTCCGGATTCAAGAATTCCTTCATCATCAGCTTGATCATCAATTGCGTCAATGTCAGTTCCACCCTGCCTGGTTTATACGCTATTGACAAATGGGGACGTCGTCCTGTCCTGTTGTGGGGGGCGGTGGGAATGTGCGTATCGCAATTCATTGTTGGGATTCTAGGGACAACGACTACCAGCCAAGATCACGTAGGCAATATCATTGTGCATAATCTACCTGCACAGAAAGCTGCTATCGCTTTCATCTGCTTCTACATTTTCTTCTTCGCGAGTTCATGGGGTCCTGTTGCTTGGTAAGTTACGTACACCCCCTCCAGCTCTTTTACATACCGGGTTTGTACAGTACTATAACTAACAAGAAAAATTCTGCAGGGTTGTAACAGGAGAGATCTTCCCCCTCAAGGTCCGCGCCAAATCCCTCTCAATCACAACCGCAGCAAACTGGATGCTAAACTGGGCTCTCGCGTACGCAACACCTTACATGGTGAACTACGGCCCTGGCAACGCGAATCTACAATCCAAGATCTTTTTTGTCTGGGGAGCTTGCTGCTTCATTTGTATCGCGTTTGTGTATTTCATGATATATGAGACCAAGGGACTTACGCTGGAGCAAGTGGATGAGTTGTATGCTGAGGTTACGGATGCGAGGCAGAGCGTGGGGTGGGTTCCTACTATTACCTTCCGGGAGATTCAGGAGGAGGCCGGGGAAAAGGGTCATCGTGCTGTTGTGGAGGTTGAGACTGGTGCGGCTGTTGCGTAGAAAATGGTTATGTGGGGAATTGGCCGGCATAACGGCCTCCGTGTTGGGCTGAGTAGAGTGCGTGTATTGACATGTGAAGGGCGTGAATATGCGCGGAGGTAGATATTTGCTCTTTAAACGGCTTGCGTAGATTTTTTTTTTCTTTGGACTCTGGCTCTGAATATTGAAAGAAATTGCTTTTAATGCATTTCCGACTCAAGATATAAATGTCCCCACATGCTCCCGCAAAATCGAACCGATCATCCTCAACGACGGACTAACAGTCACCGCATCCCCACGCTCAAAAACCTTAGCAGCAACAGCAAAACATCGCAGAACATATGGAGAGATGGTGGGATGAAGGGAAGGCGTTCGTGCTCCCCTCAGCGCCGCCATCGTCGTGATGAAAATACTACAGTGCATGTTAGCGTATATTAAGAAAATAGATAAATATTAGAGAGAAGGTTGGGAAGCATAGGGCATGAATGATCAAGCCGCTTACCTCGCATAGACACTCCACGGCCTCTGCGGACAGCACGGAAGAGTGGTCGCGGCGCTCAAGACAAAACTAGAGTAGGATTCGAAAAACCGCGCACAGTCCGCAACTGGGGCATCGGTTAGCGCACCCGTGGAGATCACGCTATATACCGCTGGCCAATATATCCCCGTCAAGCAGAGGAAGTACTGCATCTGGAGAAATTTGGTCGCAGCTGTGAGTGGCGGGTATGATTGCAGAGTGCTCGCTCTGTCTAGTTCTTCAAAAAGGTGGGTTATGGTGTCTTGTCTCTCGAATCGAATGCTGGTGGGAAGGTGGCCATACCAATTCTCCATCTGGTGGGTGAGTTCTGCTGCGATGATTGGAGCGTAGACCTCCAGATCGTGTGAGATCGTGACGGAGGAGGTGCATCGACGATGCATGCGGCACATAGTTATTTCGGCGAGAAAGTAAGCTTTGCCTGCTTCAGGAGGCATTTGAGTGCCTTGGGACGAAAGCAGTTCCTCTGTGATGTATCGTTGATCTGGGCGAGATGGTTGCCAAGATTCGAATGTGCTGGGAAGAAGAATACGGTCGTCAAACTTCCAGATGTTGCTTTCAGGCATGTCGATGTGGTAAGCGAGTTCACTGTATCATGGTGTTAGTCCTGTACGTGAACTTGTATTAGAATGAACCACGTTTCGATCAGAAGAATCGACCAAAAGCATCTCCTGAGAAGTTCCATCGTTGCCGGATTATCATCATATAGGTGACTAGATGTAGTTAGCGTTACCATTTTTTCCTTCCATGTTCAAAGATGCACCATTTGAATAAAGCTTGTGCTTTACAAGAAGCGATCAGAATATAATCGTGTGCTTGGCAAGGTTTCGCCATGCGATCGTAATATATGCTTAGAAGGACGAAACATTGCACACTCTTCAAGCTGAATTCAAAATGCACTTTTGGCAGCATCGACAGTGCGTTCTGGATGTATTTTGCGTCAGGTCTGGAAACGTAGGCTTCTGCAAGCGAAGAACATCGAGCAATTGATCCTATAGCAGCAATGAGAAGAACGATGAAAGTCTCGGTCGATGGAGGGAGATCTCCAACAATTTGTTCTCGATATACTTCGAAGAAGTCGGGAGGTAGGACTGGATACCAATGGTGAGCCTTATCGCAGAGCGACTCGAAAGCACTAGATTTTAAATGAGTTTTAGTTCTTAAAGATGTTATAAAGCTCACCTGATCGCATCGTGGTATTCAAACAGCGAATTAGAAGGTGTTGCTTCAGATTCCGTCAAATTAGACACATCAGTTCTTTCCAAGGCCACCAATTGTGCAGCAAGTCTTGGATCGAGTCCCAACAAGCACATCATTGATGGAGTCTGAATGGTCATGAATGGGAACTCCCTCCTCCATGTTCGACTAATAATAGATTCATCGGCAGGGTACTCGCCGAGCTGCGCAGCCGGAAGTCCCGTTGGATTCCCAGGAAGTCGACTCGGGAATTGAGTAGATCGTAGTGAGAGTAAACGATAGATCTGATCTAGATGCTCTCTGACCGTCGAAATCTCCGTGTCTTGTCTATATCACTGGCAGTTAGGCACGTGATCAAAGAAAGGTCGAGAGAATAGTACTTTGATGCAGATGAGAGAGTCGCACGATAATTGCAAAGGATGCCATGCTGTTCACAAAATGAACAGTTGGGCTTGCGTCCATCACACTTTGTCCTTCGAGACCGACATGTATCGCAGGCCAAGGTGGCCCGATGTCGAGGAGCGCTGACTGTCGTGCTCATAGCAGGGGAAAATAGAGCTTACGATCACCCCGCTTCTTCTCAGTAGCGTGACCTGACACTGGGTATACCTGTAGAACTCGAATTTGTGGTAAGAAAACAAAACAGACGTTTCTCTGTAATCAGAACTGTGGGGTGGGGCAATTACAACTGTCACGGCTAACCCGGCGGCGGTTACAGCCACAGGTGCTTCTGGCTACAGCCACAGGCCTAATGTCTGTAGCCGAGGATTTGTCTTGCAGTCGGAATAAAGGTAAATCCGAGCGCCGTGAGTGGTCGAATTAAAGCCTTGACATCCAAAGATATATTTTCCGAAGCCGTAGAGAAAGGCAAACGATACGTAGCTTTTAGTATTAATATCAAATGAAAAGTCTATTTCTTCATGTTCAAGTAAAATGCGATCGAGCGCTAAAGCCTATTATTACAATTAGCAAGCTTTATAATAATTGTATTTTACTTGAATTTAAAAATAATAGACTTTTGCTTTTCTTGAGCCACCGATAGCAATCGATAAAGAGTATATCTTCAGAAAATATCTTCGGTATCTTAATCTTAGGCTCGGCTCGCAATCGGTAAACTCTCGGGAGGGCAAAGAAGGCTCGGAATCCGGGAATATCAATAAGAATGGCCAATGAAGGTAGCTAGATCTGATATTACTCAGCCAGTTAGCCAGACAAGTCCTTGGCTACAGTCACAGGCCTGTGGTTGTAGCCAGAAGCACCTGTGGCTGTAACCGCGGCCGGGTTATCCGGGGTGACTCCTAAAGTTGATAGCTGAATAAATCGGGTAAAGTAAACAAACATTGAAGCAAAATAGTTTTCTTGATGAAGATGAAGTCTAATTTGATCCAACATTGCTCTGTCCAGGCACTTTCTGCGTACGTGCGTGTGTAGAGGACCATCCTGCGTCTACATCACGGTACCCTCTCTCCATCGCTGTCCGGAATATTGAAGTCCGATGCGATTCCTAGTACCAATTCAGGAGGCAATTCCATTGTATCGTTACTCTCAAGAATCCCACAAAGCTTTGAACTTACTCCCCTCATCCGCAAGCAACACATCCGGCTCACCAAACTCCACAACCCTCCCATTCCCAAACACAGTAATCCTATCAAAGTTCCTAATAGTCTGCAACCTATGCGCCACAGCAATAATCGTACAATCCTTGAAATGCTCAGCGATGATCTGCTGCATGAGCTCATCAGTCTGAAGATCAACACTAGCTGTCGCTTCATCGATGACGAGAATCTTGGAAGACCTCAACATTGCTCGTGCCAGGCAAAACAGCTGCCGCTGTCCATGAGATAGCAGATCTTCTGCTTCCATAGGCACGTCTAAACCACCGGCATTGGTCACGATGGTCCATAATCCGACTTTCTTGAGGACGTCCTCGGCTGACGAATCGTCGTTTCCGAGGTCTAAGGGGTCGAGATTTTGTCTGATGGTGCCCTTGAGGAAGATTGGATCTTGGGGAATGGCTGTCAGACGCTCTCTGAGTACTCTTCTTGGGATACTTGAGATATCAATACCGTCGATCAATATGGATCCATCTTTGATTTCCAGCATGTGGAAGAGTAGTGCGACGAAAGATGATTTACCAGATCCAGAGGGTCCACAAATACCGAATTTTTGGCCTGCAGGGATGGACAGGTTGACGTCATGAAGAGCTGATTGCTGATCAAGTGTATATGCGGCAGAGATGTTCGAAACGGTGATGCTTCCCTCTGATGGCCACTCCGGTGGTACTTCTTGGCATTCTTGAGGAAGGTTTTCCGAGGGAGTACCGCCTACGAACGACTTGATTCGAGAGATAGCACCTAGCGATGTTTCAACCGCCGTCCAGTTTTGGATGACAACCGTCAAAGACTGATTAAAGGACATGATGCTGATCAATGCCACTCCGACAAATCCCGCATCTGTGCTGTGGCGAAACCGCACTATCAATGCCACCAAAATGACACCTAGTGCTGCTACAACCAAGTCAATGACTAGTGTCAGCCATCTCTGGATGCAATACAGCAGATAGAAAGGCCTCTGAGATGCATCCAGAAATGCCATGTTTCGTTTCTCCATATCCTTAGTCCACCCAAAAGCTCGAATCGTGACCAGTCCGCTAAGAGTTTCTAAGAAATTGCTGTAGAGTGGTGCTTTTGCTTCGAGATCCATGAGCCTGATTTGGCGTGATGTGCGGAGGTAAAACCTCTGCACCGCATACATCACGAATGCCACAAAGGGCAAAACTATGGCAAAGTAGGATGCCGAAATGCAGATGAAGATTGCCTGTATGATCGCATTGTAAGCGTTGTTGGCGAGTATAAGCCCAGCAAGTGGAAGTTCCATGTCAATAACTGACAAATCTTGGCTGAACCTGTTGACGATTTGACCAGAGTCCGTGGAAGTGAAGAACGAAAGTGGTGCGTTTTCGATGGTCTCGAGTAATCGTCCGTGGAGATAGACTGCAGAACGGGGTATCATTTTGACAAAAGTCATTCTGGCTAGAGTCATGAGTGTGACCATTGCAGCGACCTCCAGTGCAAGAAGTGTGCCTAGATATAGGCCATTGACCGAATTGCCATGAACAGCAACAGCGCTCGTCCAGAATTTGAACCAGAGATCTTCTCATGTTTAGCCGAGACTCCACAAACAATTGCAACAACTTACTTGGAAATTGCGTAAGGGTAGCGTAGATTATCATCCCACCCATCCAAACCAGAACGTTGCGGCGTCCGACACTCGTGAAGTAATAGTTGTACACGGCCCAACTACCAACAGGGCGGTTGAGGTCGGCTGCGGCATTTTGTCGTGCCAAGTCATCACCCGCCGCTGCCTTCGCCGGAGCTGGTTCATCTTGAGGAGTATCTTCTGACTCTGCTGTATGTCGCGCGGCAAGGCTAGCAACATATCCATTATTCGTGAGAAGAAATCCAAGTTTGCCTTGCTCAGAGATCATCCCATGTGCATTGAGCGCGATGATATGATCCGCATACGAGAGGCGGTGCGCTGCGTGCGTAACCAGTATAACGGTTGTACCTAATTGACGAAGCAGCCCACTTTTCCCGAGAAGGCGGGAGAAAATGCGATCCTCTGATGTGGCATCAAGACCGCTGAAGACATCATCTAGCATTAAAACCTTGTATCGGGAGTAAACAGCTCGAGCAAGTGCCTATTTGATGTTAGCAGCAGTTACGAAAAATTCAAGAGGACTAGACACACTATACGTAGCTTTTGGCCTCCAGAGATCGCAGTACCGGCTGAGCCCGCTTTGGTATTATCGCCCTCGGGAAATGTTTCGATGTCTGCATCAAGTGCGCAGGCATGCACGACTTTGGCATACCATTCCAGCTCAAAATTAGTTACACCAATAATGTTTTTGCGAACACTGCTGTTTTGAACCCAGGGAGTTTGATCAACGAAGGCAGTATATGCTCGATCGATGTATACATTTCCTTTTGATGAAGGAGTTTCTCCTAGCAAACCTCGAAGGAGACTAGATTTCCCACATCCGACAGGGCCCACGATCATGGTCAGTTCTCCAGCTGGAAAGTCGAGAGAAACATCATCGATGACAGGACTACCTTCGTCAGACCATCCAAGTGTGAGATTCCGAACGCGGATAGTTGCAAGTGAAGGACTTGTATTTCTCCGCTGAGTGAAGTCTTCCAACTCGATATCGATACCGACAGCCCTACCGCTGGTCAACGAGTCCCGCCCAATTTCGTCGCTTGGCCGACTTTGCGCCGCTGGTTGCAGCATCCGATGATCCCGTTTGGTTGGCGAGGAAAGGAAAGCTTCGATTCGATCGGAACACCCAACAGCTGCGAGTAGCGGTGGTGTTGCGAATACAACTTGACGAATAGGTGCAACCAGCAGAGCAATAAGTGAGAGCGCCGTGAATGCCGAAGTGACATCCAGCGTTTGTCCATTGACTGTAGCCACTATAACGTAGATAGTAAAAGCAGCTCCTGGAGCGAAGATATCGGACATGTTGCCGAAGGCGATCATAATGACAAACAGCTTCCTCATTTTTAGTGATTTGGTGATCTCGTTCAATCTGAGCTGACGAACAATGTTGGACATCTTCGAGTTCAGGCCAAGCATTTTGACTCCCTTCATTGCTTGTAACATCTTCGCGGTCGTATCGATTCTGGTCTGTATTCCTTGGATCCAGGCCTTTTGAGCCTTTCCCATGTGTGGCGAGACGAGAAACGGGCCAGATATTGCCAAGGCTGTTACGATCAAGGGACCCAGGAGAGCGAGACCAATCTCTTTCTGGAGCAACCAGATGGCTAAGGCGATCTCCAGAGGACCTGACCAAATGTTGTGTACAGGAAGTAGGGAGTCGCATATCCGTTCTACATCTGAGGACATGAGAGTAACAGCAGCCGATTCATCGAGGCTGGTAATCGACAAGTCCAGAGTTTGCGCATAAATTGCATTCACAAGAGAACCTCTGACCATTGTTGCCATTCTGTTCGCCTTGTGCTGGTAAGCACCACCAGCAACGGCCATTCCAATGTAGACTAGTCCAAACGCAGCTGTCAAGCCCCATCCACGATCAGTGGTGGCTTCAGGGTCAGGCTCGCTCACTAACTTAGTGATACTGCTGATCAATAGGGGTTGCATGAATCGAAAAAATGTCAACGCCAGGCGCGGCAATATTCCAGCTGCAAAAGGCCCCAGCATGGTGCGTAGCATTACCCAAACCAGAGTATGCTTTTTGGGGTATTTATAACCTGTACAGAATTAATATATTATATTTGAAACAAGGTAGACTTTGGGTCACATACGATTCGCCCAATGCCTGTTGAATCTAGTCTCAAGAGATTTCGACAGCAAATCTCCATCAGCCGTAAACAGATCATCTTCATTGACAACGTTCCTGAATCCCAATTGAAAGAGCGGTGTAAGCCACCAGAACAGGCCTCGAGAGTACAGCCCGCTGGTAGCCTCTGGAGATGGATCAGCATAAGGTGTGAACAGTAGTCCTCTCTTTTCTGTCGCTTCGGAGGTAAGAACTAGAATCTTAACGCCGATGAGAGCGGATGCTACTCCATTTTCCGCGATGTTTTCTCCACGCAGCCATCTGGTGCGAACCTGTGCAGCATCAAATGGGAGTGTAAGCAGAAGATAAGTGTCTATGATTGAGCTTGGTCGAATGTTCTTAGTATGTTCAAAATAAGAGAGGAGATACAGGCCGAGCGCGGCTCCAAGTGCAAGCAGAGCGGCGGCTAGTGAAGCACGAGTTCGAAGGGATGACTGCGACACCTCAATGACATTGACAATTTGCAAGACACTAAAGATTGCAAGAATAACCTTTAATTTTTGAGTATGTTTCCATCATGAATAAGTGAAAACTTACGATCTTGGTCGTCTGAAGATAGCTGCCCGTCACCTTGCGCGGGGTCTTCCACAACCGCAGAATCCTCAGTGGTATGAGAAGCAAGAATAAAGCCGACGGCAAGATTGATAAGATTGACTCCTCGAACAGCAGAGTAAAATCAAAGGTCGTTTTAGAAGGAAGGTCCAAGAAGGGCCCGAAGCTATTGTCTCCTGCGTAGGTCGTCGAATTGAGCGATTTCGCTTCAAGATACGAGAAGCCTGGGTGCGTATCCATGATGTAGAAGCAGATATGGTATGATGAAGATTTTTCATCTCCTATCCAGAAGTTCGAATGGGCTTTAATAGTGTTGTCTCTTCGTGGCAGCCTGCATTCCATAAGCATTGAAACATGAGCTCGAGCGCTGTGACGGGAGAATAGCTATTGGGCCTCTCACTCTCCACATCTCTAAATCCTGATTATTCAGACTCGACATCTAACATTGTATATTAGCCGGCGTCTAGGCAGAAGAATTAGTAGCATTCATGAGCTAGATCTGCTTTCACGCTCAACGTGAGCTGCGTCGTCGTTTGAAGCGCTGACGCATTGAGGCGGGAAATTCTCAGGCAGCCACTTTTCCGATGCTATTTCTGATTTCGCAATGTAGTCGTCTGCCATTTCCGTATTCCGTGATAGATAATGATTGTCTTGGCCGGAGCACATAATGACAACAAGGGTATTGCGACATTCGGATGTGGTTCCGGATGTGGATTGGACGAGAGACTCCATTTGAGACCAATCTCTAGTCTCAGCACGTGATTCCAAGCCTGGACACCTCACTGTGCCGCGGCGCTTTCAATCCTAAATTCAATCAACTTCCACTCATATTGCTTAAGGCACCAGTAAAGCCCAATCGTCTCCCTTTCTCTGCCTGAGGATCGCATAGTCAGTCACGTGCCACAGTCCTCTAGAAAATGAATATCCCAGCCTCACATAGGCTAGCACTTTTCCAAACAGAATAAGACCGAGTGAGCACTTTTCATCTAGAAAAGTCAAGGTTAAGGGATGCGTATTTAGAATTTCCATTAGCATTGTCAAATGTTTAGCTCTTCTTTCCGCTTGTTCTTGGTCCTGGCAAGAGAGCCGGACACCGAGGCCCGAAGGACCGAGGAACTGTTCATTTGCAGACGATCAAAGCGACATAATGATGGAATAATCATTGCTGTTCCACCTAAGTCGGCAATACCACCTCTAACGCCATGATATAGCAACCATAAATCATGATCATAACTAGGCTGCTCGTGGGGGGACCCATGGGGAAGTTTCAAGATTTTACCCCACCCACAAATACTCCATGGGGTAAAGATATATTGTCACTTCCACCATGGGGGAAGTTCTCAAAAAAAAAAAAAACTCCACTCGTGGGGGATTCAAAAATAAAAAACCCTACCTAGGGTCCCCTATAAGGCGGGGTGGAAATGGGGTTTTGTACCCCATGGTTTTTTTGCGAGCAGCCTAATCATAACTTTCCTTCCCAAGCCCAAATCCATAATACTTTATCCTCAAGCATCATTACTCTCTTAATCAAAAGCTCCTATAGGATTCCAAAGAGGAACCACCTTTGGTTTCATATCCAAGATATCCCTGATCTCCTTACTCACGAATTTAGCCTCTATAATAGCTTGGTAAACAAACTCGTCTATCACTTGTTACTTATCACAAACCATTTATCATTTCTTGTAGCCTGGCCCTAAGAATTTTGAACTCGCTATCTTATATTCTTTTCATTTTCGATATAAATAATAATTAAAATTATTATATATATTTCGCCAACTATTAAATGCTAAGCTTTATATATATTAAAACGAATATTAAAGCCTAGCTTATAATCGATAAGGGAGGTGTTTATAATGCCAGAAGTAGAATCCAAGTACTTTTCGATATTAAAGCCGAAGAAAATAAGTAAATTAGCTTATAATATCTTGATATATATTATAGTAAAACTATATGAGTTTCTCAAAAATCCTTATTTGTATTAGGTAGTTTCAAAAGTTATGCTAACCAAGTGTCCTCTAATATATAAGGAGCTCTTTGCTCTCTGAAAACAATCAAGTATCTTTGCCCACTCCATTTACATGCGTATTCTATGTATGATTGATTACTTTGTGCGACGATTATCGAATTAATCCAGCTTATTGGCTGTGATAAAGTGACCTACGGTTGGGCGCACGTTTATTGCCTTTTTATAACGCACTTTTGAGAACGTTTATAGAGATATTAATATAGGTAATACCATGGCCACCAATAATATTATCTAGGAGATTAATAATAAAAAGAGTATTATATTTATTTCTGGGGTTATTAATTAAGGGGAAAATATTTTGGATATTAGATCCTATGATATAAACTGCTTTTGGAATATTAAACTCCTTTGCGAATAAAAGAGAAATAATCTTTATTTTATAAATAGTATTATTCTTATCAAAGTAATACCAAGCGAACTCTTTAATTAGTGCGGGTTAAAGACCAAAAGCAAGTATAAAGATAAAGTGAATCTCTTTTATTATCTTTTCCTTAATAATATTAACTTCCTTTGATAAATTGACTCCGGACATAATTATAACTCGGAGTTATAAGGTATCCCATCGTAGCTTGGTGGTTATTAGGCTATTGATAGCTTCTAATGATTAGGCATTGAAAGAATACGGGTATAAAACTTATGGTACTAGTCTATATTTGTTGACCCTGACTTAATTAGTACTTTGAAATGCTTGCAAAGATTGAGGAGGCCTGGGAGCTAGAATTTGTCCGAGGAGCTGCAAACGTACAAATTATATACCATGTCCCATTGTCCGCCGTCCCCAACTGGACTTGCTAGCAGTGTCTGCACAAGTCTAGAATCAAAATCATCCGTCACTATATCCAATATTTGTTCGAGGAAAAAGTTGGCTTTCTCCAAATTATCGTAGAAAAAGAGGCATACTTGTGAAAGTTCAAATTTATCGAGGTTATGGCGCTTCATGAGAGTTACTCGGAAGATATTAGTGGATGCGAAAAGCTAGCATCGTCCTAAGGATCATTGATTCGTGATAGGAGCACCTTCGAAGGGGATTTTGACGTTCAAGATCTGCTGGTTTTTGATGGTAATCGTGCAAAACGTAAGAACTGTTTTGGGATCTGTAGAACTAAGAGCGCTTGGAGCAAGTCTATTGTCTGTCAGCGAGGGAGTCCACGATATCAAGAAGGCAGACTTATTTTTAGGATCTTGTAGAAGCTCATGCTCCTAATGCTCTAGCTCCGACGTTGATAGAGAGGTCCACGGAGTTCTGAACTTAGTGGCAGCTCTAACTAATACCTCCTTGTCGACTTGGACATACTCGCTATTAGACTGGTCCTTGACCTCGAGAGTTCGAAGACGCTCGATGACGAGTTTCTCGTTCGGAAGAGGTATCTTTATCCCAGATCAAATCAGCGGTATACCACTTGCCCGAAACAATCTCAAACGTGTCCCAGACCTCAGTCGTCTGTCCCCCGACCTGTGCCTCTTTGGCAGACGGGGCCAGTCTAGGAATTCCGGCAGTGAGATACATAGAGAAGGGAATAGTGTGACCGCCGAGAATATGTTGCGGCCACATATTGGCTGGTACCCAAATGCTCGGTGGGTCGGCGACATATCTGAAGACGACGCGAGCGTGGAATTGAGTGGTGCCGGCGATGAAGTAGGAGCTGATGTTTACTGTGAGAGGGGGCGAAGAGCGAAAGTTGGCGACTTGCTTGAGGTCTTGACTATTGACGGGTCCGGGTCCGAGAACGAGTGGTGCGGCGGAGGGGAGTGTGACGGCGAGTGTGCCATCGGGGTTGGATACCCGGCGGTCTTTGAAGGTATAGTCCATGATTATATTGGTTGGCATTTTGTCGCTAGGATATATGGATGAAAGTGTTCAAGGTGGTGAAAGTGAGAGGAGAATTGAAGTGGGGAAGGGAGGTATATATATTACCAATTTTTTTTTGAAGACACTGACTATGCTTACCAGGCTTCGGCTGAGCTTTTGCGTATCATGAAATATTCCGGGACAAGGCGCCACCGCTGAGAAGTTTGAGCCCATTTGTTGTGGTTGGCGTTGTTACTGCTGAGATAAAATTAATGCCATGGCGCGAGTATTCGGACATAAGGTTGGCTGAATACTGTTTACCTTTCTGCCATTCTCCTGCGTTCAATTGGCGAATCTAGAAAGCCACATCTGTACATGCTCAGCTCTGTCCCTTGGCGGCGGCTTGGCGAGGGGAGTCCCCGTGTGGTGAAAACAGGAGAAGTATCGGTATTTGATCGCCTTGACGGGCCTTATATTATCTTTTTTGGAGATAAAATCCAAGAAGTTAGACGGAAATACTTGTTGAAATTAGTAAGTAAACGAGACAGGGCAGAAAAATGATGACTATCCACGTGCGGAATCCGAGGCTATTTTCTTCATCCTAGTAACATTGTTTTGACATCGGCGATGGGAAACTTTCCAGCAAGAGTTTCTCATCTTATGGGAGTTCCTATTTATATTGACCGCTTCTCTGAGGCAAATAACGTTATGGTTCCTCAATGTTTTGAAGTGAGAAGCGAGAGAGGGCCGCATTTGGAGCCAAGCGAGGAGCTGGACCGAGCCCCTGACCTTGCTCGATCGGAACGCATCGATTTGCGAGGGAATGTCACATTCGCCTCGAGAGAGGATGTTAGTTCTCACTACTAATTGATCGGATGTCAGTCAACGATAACTAATCGCATCAAACCCGAATCAAGTTCAAAAATTCCCGCGGTCTCACAAATCTCCGTTAGACTAACTTCTGATGGGCACGTCACATCACATTCAGCACCCATACATCTCAAATCATGGCTGCAAGGTAAAAGCAAGAAGACATATTTCCATCTATCTCGTAAATAATGGTGCAGTAACATTAGTTCCGGGTCGAAGAACGCCATCACCACCAGCCCTCTCATCAAATATCAAAAGTCCAACACTCGAATCCTCCACAACAGCAAAACAATTGGCATGAAGGGTAAAACGCTGGCAATACTTCGACTTGGCTGACATTCTGCCTCGAATGAGGAAGAAAACAAACGGTGGGGTCATCTAAAGGCTATGCGAGGAAACCTCCCTTCATAATGCCACGCGTTGAAGAAAAGAGGAGACAACGATATAACCGCGAAAAAAAAAAGCAAGTGAGCCGAAGGCAGAGAGAAAATCGGCCACGTGGGATAAAGATTTCGGCTGCTGACAATATCGGGACAAAAATCCCAGTGAATATGTACCCATAGATGGTCGTTTCCCATGCGGCCCAGGCACAAGCAAGGTTTGTTCGGAATGGTCGAAACACACGAGCAATGTATAACTCTATGTCGAGGGCTTCCCGTAGTACACCACGTTCCTGTTTCCTGGTCCGCTAATAATGGCGGTGCTGATAGGGAATACCAGCCCGCCAGTTGTGTTATCCATATCCATAGCCTTTATACTGCCCAGAGTGCATGTGCACGATCCCTGAGTACAAAAGCCGCTCATTCCATTCCTCTGAGCTAACAGTGGTCAGGAAAAGTGGTTGCTGCTCGGGGTCTGGGCTGAGCATGTCCATAGATCTGCAGCGCAACCTGACAGAACATCCTGCGGTGAATCGCATAGAACTGCGTCGCTCCTCAGAAGACAACATGAAGCTGCCGGAAATCGTCCGAGTCAAAAGCCAAGGGTAGTGGGCAAATCCTGGAAGGTCCATCTCTACTCCGACAGAGGGTTGCGAGAATGTATTCCTAAAGATTTCCCGCCAAAGGGAAACCATTGTGAATTCCATCTCTGGTGTTCCGAGGTCCGACAATATGTTATCGGTCCCCGTTTCCTTGAGCAAGTGGACTAGACAATCAATCTTTGCTCTCTTCGCCTGGCTGTGTGACTCGAAGTCGTTGCGCTTCTTCTTGGCGCTCCCGTGAGATGTCCCACCAGTGACAAAGAAAGCTGGGCTATTCTCGAGGGGAAAATTCCAGGGTTCCACGTTATCTTCCTAAAGTGACGATTTTTCTAGGTCGCTATTCTTCCTAAGCTTGCATGGTGGGGAGGTGGATGGGCGTGGTTTGAGGGAGTGAGGGAGATTAGGTATGATCTCGAACGTGTCGGTCACGGTTGTCTTTTCGTGGGAACGACTTCGAGCTTCCAGGGCCGTAAGGGCAACCAACGAAGGTACAGTGATAGACTTGTGCAGGGTAGAGCGCGGGATGCCTACTTTGTTGATGCCGGATCAAGTCTTTCTTGAGGCCGAAGGGTACCAGGTGGTCGCAGCCTTGTACGTCGCAGACAAAGCGCTTGTCGTGGATGGCTGTGTCGTGCCGACTGTAGTACTTCTGTAAGCACGTTTCATTTCAGGAATTTGAAGTGAGCTTACTTGAGAAGATGTTGTTTCGGAAACACCTGGGGGCAACGAGCGCATCGGTAGCTTGACTGTCTCGCTTGGGACTCAACGATAAGAAGTTCCGTGGGTGGTCTCCTGTGGACGGAGATACAGCAGATGACCGCAGTGCCCATGGACTGGAAGTCGATGGTGATGGAGAGGCAAGTGCAATGCTTAGACGTTGGCGCTTTTGACTTGGCTCGGAATCGATGGTACTTGGGGACTGAGTGGCGCTTGATTCTCCTAATGACTGCGTGGGTGTTGAGACCGTGGGACTTGGCGACTGAGATAGGTTGGATTTTGAGAGAATCGGAAGAGAGGTTTCGATACCTGGATTCTTCGAACTACTACCAGGAGCAGGAAGTTCGTCGACACCAGGAATCGGGTGAGATGAGGTGTAGGGGTGCAAGCTGTAGGTGTCGATAACAAAATTGATGGGATTCGGAATCAGTTCAACCTGCCACGGGCTGACATACTGAAGGTGCAGATGCTGTTTTTCGTTGTTGTCTAGACTATGGTCATTGTAACCCGCTGGGATTGACGGAGCGCGGAGACGATATGTCTCCGCGCGAGGGCGAGGCTGTGGCTCTTACGAGCCCGAAAGATCGTCAGAAAGGGTTCGTTCTGCTGCACGCCCAAGGGCGTGCTCGATGAAAGATGATTGTCTATAAGGGCTTGTATTGGGTGAAGAATGGGAAAGGTGGTTGTGGAGAGAAGGTTGAAAGATGGCAGCGAGGTCGATGAAATAGCAAGGGTGACCACGATATGAACTAGCACAAGCGAGAGGCATACTGCCAAGGCTTGAGATCGACCAATTGCATGTGACATGTTGGCAGGGCTGGGGTGCATCATGGCTCCGTGACTGCTCTGCTGGTGTGGCGGAGGCATACCGAAATGATTGGTGCCAAGCAGCCGATCTGCGAGCATTAACTTATTGAGTCAGGTTCCGAATATTCACAGATAGATCCTAAGGCAACATAATAAAGCACACTCACGTAACAGAAAAATTCTTGGATCGCTTTTCGTTTGGCTGCAATACGTCACCACGACCTGGCTGCGCAAAGTTCGAAATCGACTTCAGTTGCGAAAACTTAATGTTTTTCATTTGGCCCCATATTTTATGCGCACTAGCTAGCCTCGTTCCAGCTTTGCATTCGCTTATCTCTCCTGCCCTGACGTATTGCACGTGAACTGTAGACTTCTGCCTGCGTCACGTCGCGAGTCATCGGCGATATTTCTGTTATATCACGTGAAAAGATTAAACTCCTGCTTAAGAAATTTTATCGATTACAGAATATTCTAGAATCTAGCTCCACGATACCTGCGATAGCTCAGCCATCTCTTGGCTTTTAGTCCCTCAATTGAGAGTATCCCATGATGCTTCTCCCAATCAGACACCACACCTATCGCTGCTGGCGCTCAATTTTCATCTTCCTCCTTGTAGCCACCCTCCTCTGCTCCCTTATCGACATCGTCAACCTCCATAGTCGACTGCGTACCCCTTTACAGCTTCCTCTTTATCACCAGCTTCAACGCCCCCCGTTCTAAACGTCCTAACGTATGCTTCCACTTGGTCCTACACCTTGTTCAGAAACAGAAGAGGTTACCAGAATAGCCTGTGGCAAATTCCAATCCAATTGTTTGGCCTCAATGCTTTCGAGTCCAGCGCTTAGAGCACTATGTACTCCCTAGATGTCCATTTGTTCTCGATCAACGGTATCGTAGTATGCAATGATCTCATTCAAATTTATCGCCTTCTCGATTTTAAGGTCCGATAAGATCAATTGAATGGTAGCGACGTTAAAAGCTCCGAATAGGTAAAACGCAATCGAGGTTACGCGTGCAGCAAGTATTCCCGTCGAGCGTTCTAAATTATCAAGGCCGGAGACTACGCGGTAATCCCTAATCCAAAGCTTGCCGTTCGATAGCTTTTGCAACGCGATTCGCCTTGTAGGCACTGAGCAGGAAACACATACTCGAACACTTGATATAACATTGATTTATCACCATCTCGGTGCGGCGTTGCGACAATGTAGGCTCAACGTGCATGCGCACATCGAATTCACAGCCTCATCGCAGGGGAAAAACACTTCGCAGCAGCCATTTCTACCTCATTTCTAGCAATCGACACTCGCCGCCCTCAACTTCCCAACACCATCACAGAAACATGTGCCCCATAAATGCAAGGGTATTGCGTTCTATAACGAGCGGCCCGTCCCTAACTGGTCCGCTACTTGGCATCAGTAGAGGCTCGTACTCGACAACCAATGGGAACAGCACCCCCAACGTCGAAACAGTAAGGCAAGGTCCCGAATGTCCGAAAAACTGTAATAAACTGCTGAAAATGACTCTTCCGAGTCATCAGCGGGGACCGTCTGTCCTCATATCTCCCATGCTGCAGGTGGCATTCGACGAGCTTCTTCTCGCTGCCTTGAGGCCTCCCTACCAAGGTGCCGCGAGGACGAAATACCATGGTGATGGGCTCGAGAAAGTCTCACATCTATAGTGTACATTTCTTCAGAGGGGCGTTCGGCGGTCGCTGGTCTTGAATAAACTTTGGCCTTTGACAACAGTTCCTCGTGCGCATCATCATTTTCCGGGATTGCATGACTGCATAAGTATCGGACAAGCAGATTCTGAGCGTAAAAGTACCAGTATTTCATGTCGTAGCTGTCCAATTCGCAAACGTGAGGCCCCGGTCTTATGTCGAAGGCGGGATAACGCCTTCCTGGACGTGATAATGGAAGAGCTTCATCCCCTCATCATTCCTAACCACTTTCTTCCGCCACTGACCTCTGCTATCCCTGTACTCAGGCGACACTTCTTCCCAGACCGGTTCTCCATTCTCGTCCGATAACGCATCCTTCCAATTCCGTGGATTCAGCTTCGTCTCCCAAACCAAAATGTGCGTATTGCTCTCCAAGTAATTAGCAACCACCAGCGCTTGCCTAATCCCAACGCTTTCCCCGATATGCCTGAGTCGAGCAATGGCCCATTTCCGAACTGGCTCCGTCGTCAAGTCCATACCTCCAACGAGATAGAGGGGCCAGAGAATGAAGTATGTTCGAGATCCTTCCAGCAGGCCGGCAGTGGTGTTTAGTGATGGGTTGTGATCGTGGGGAATGCTTGCTAAAATTTGAGCCTGCATCTCAAGCATGATGGCAACCGAGCTTTCGCCTTGGATTATGATCTCGGAGGTGGAGAAGATCGGTGTCATCGCAGTCGAGGCAGCGAGTAGCTGGTCTCTGATCATCTCGTGCAGTAAGATCCTACATGTACGCATTCCATTATACAAATGAGCTATCCATATCTCTTTATAGACATGGTAGCTACCATTCCATATCAGGTGTGGGGTCTTGTCTGTATATACTGTCTCGTACTGCCAATTCTCTGGAGGTTTTTCGAAAATGGCGATAAAATTTTTGTCAATCTCTAACGCACGCTCGATGATCGCCCTGGGACCGACTATCTTGCAATCTCGAACATCGGATCGGAAAATTGTGAAGTCGATAATCACGTCCGAGAGTCGAAAGCCAGGATTTTCGGGATCCACGGCGCCAAATTTTGCCGCTTCTTTCCGGAGATCTAAGATATGTTGAGGCATCGGAACTGTGCGCTGCACGCAGCTCAGCATGAGACTCGACGTAACTTGCATGAACATGCTTTTCCCTGCTGCAGTTTTGAATTGATCTCGACCTCTCAATTTTACCAGTGTCGCTGCCCCATTTATATGTTCGGTCCATGCAGCCAATGATCGTTCATTGCTACCTGTTATCGTCTCGTAAATTCCAAGGATCATGACTGCAAACAATGTGCTGTCTTTCTTCGCCTCCTTAGGAGATCGCAAGGCCGTGTTCGTCAACTGGAGCGCGTGCACATAGTCTTTGCGCGCTCGTACCATGAGCTCAGGAGCATGCACTGAATTTGAAAAGCTGGCAAGTCCGACTGCGCTCATGCTGGCTAGCAGGTGATCGTCTGCATTCGTTTGGCTGAGATCGTCCAACAAGCTGGCGTCGCGAAGCCAAGTCGGTGAAAGGGTGTTGAAATAAGCCAGACCGCGTTCTTCGAGGGAGGGGGACATTGCGTAATTTGGCAGCATGGGCTGGAAGAAGAAATCCTGGCTCGTTGCAAGGTCCCATGGCGGAAATTCTGCGACTTCTGGCTCTGCCGTCTTCACATTGATGATTTCGTCGAATTCTTGGGCGGGGTCGAAAGGTAAAGGTTCGGATTTCGGAGGGGACTTTGGTTTCGCCTTCGTCTTCTCTCGAGCTTTCGCTTTCCCAATAACAGAGTCACTTTCATTCCGGAACATGAGATCGATTTGACTTCTGTACCCAGGGCAGGGACGACTTGCACGAATACATTGGCCGCACGATGGTGTTTGTTTGTCACACTGGAGCTTGTCAGCCAGTACTTTCACGGCCGTTGAACGGAAGTTGGGACTGTCCAAGAGGAGCCGCAACTTACTCGAGTCTTCTTGTCCCTGCATGCTTTGCACCCTTTCGAGGGTTTCCCGCAGTATACCATGGCGACAGGAATGAGATGTCAACGTATTTCTCGATACCTCCTGATTCGGATTTCCCCAAGGATTGTCGTGTGAGCTTTATCGCGAGTCCAAACAAGCTTTTTTGGAGGTTCTCGGCACCATCAGAAGTTGGTTTCGAGGCGAAGCAGCTCAGGGCGCGCGTACGTCGGTCACAGAGAAATGCCGCACGGTAATCAGCCTTGTAGACTGCACGGTCGTTCCGAATCAAGAGACAGTTGGGCCAATGCCATGCTCTCGTTGTGTTGAAATGGTTGAAACCTGCTGAAATTTGAGGCTTCGTCCAATCTAACGGGTTGGAAGGAGGTGGGGTGCTGATTGTGGCTGAGGGCGCAAGTCTAACCTTATAAGGAATGCTGTTCGCGCTGCAAGGATCTCTCGGCACAACCTGCCCGGTATCTTACAGGTCATGTGCTGGACCTGCACGTGCTCGTCCCCCTCGTGGAAGGAAACTGGTGTTTGGTCTGGAATGTCGATCGATAGCTGGGTCATTGTCGTCTTCGTGTGTTGTTCCCGGTGATGGTGCTTGATCAAGTACCGAGTAACTAATTCCACCAAAAGCTAACGGAAAAGCTCACGCTCAAGCTCCGAACGTAATGCCACCAACCTACAGGAATGTAGAGACACTCTCCATCTTCCAGTATGCAGTCCACGTACTCAGCTTGTTTGAATAGAGGAAACTTTTCACGAGCCTCCAATTGCTCATCCTCGGTGCCGTCCCAGCCAGCAAGAACACCAATGTCGAGAGCACTGGTATTTTCCATGTCCACTCCTCCATCCTCGACACCTCTCGCATACAGCTTCGTACTTTCTCGTGGGGCATACAATCTGATGTACTTTCTCCCTACCACTTGAGTAAGAATGTTGTGATATGGATCAACATGGAGAGGACTGATCGTACCAGCGGGCCCAAACCACGCATTGAGCAACGGCTCATCGAGCTGGGGGTTCATGGAATGCTTCTCAGCTAACGGCGAAGACTGATGTGCCGGAGGCGGACTTGTGTAGCAGTAATCAAGGACCGCAATATCTTGTCTGAGAGAGGGAATCTGAGCGAACAAGTCGTGTTGGGCCAGATAACCTGTCGCAAGTCCTCCAGGCTCCTGGATGTAAAGAATGTACTGCTCCATGAACTCTCGAAATGAGATGATCTTCTGTCCCCATCCTTCATCAACGTAACTTCGGCCAAGCTCAATTGGGACGAGGCGTCTACCACCAATGGTCTTCGACATGAGGTAGGAAGGCCTATTCCATGG
This sequence comes from Phialocephala subalpina, assembly GCA_900073065.1. Lineage (NCBI taxonomy): Eukaryota > Fungi > Ascomycota > Leotiomycetes > Helotiales > Mollisiaceae > Phialocephala > Phialocephala subalpina. The sequence continues at coordinate 33,685 of FJOG01000067.1, read as the reverse complement.
TCGTTCGTTGCGGGCAGGCCAGTGATCCAGGGTTCCCGTGATTATCAGAGGTTCCGGTCCGAGAGCCGTACTCTGGGGATTCTGCATGTGCTTCTCGAATCGGTCGAATGTTAGTGTGGCTATGCGGGGAACTGGTCTTGATATTGGCGGAACGAATACCGTGGATTGGGGGAAGGTAGCCTTGTACGGGCTGGTTCTAGAGTTGAGCTTCTGTCGTTTGGCTGCTGGCTCGTCAAGATCGTTCTCAGAAGAGGCATCATTGATGTTCTGCAAAATTCTGAAGAGTGTTGAGATTTCTGCTTGCCCGGCATCTGACGGGGGAGGTCCAGCCATGATGAGCGCCGTGTCAATTGTCTTGACAATCTCATCGAGCTCAGTTTCGCTCAAACCCAAACATAGCTGAGATGATTTCTTGTCTTGATCGCTTTGTGACCAGACTGATTTGACAGACAATGCTGATACTTTCAGCAGACTTGACTCCCTGAAAAGGACTCTCCAACCAGCCGGCACGTCTTTGAAAGGAAACGCATAGAACTTCTCCGTTGCCAGGTTTATGAGATCTTCTAACCGCGCGATGACAAGATGAAAATCGCCTTTGTGGTTCTGAATTGATTCTGCAACTTGAATGAGAAGCTTGATGACTGCATTGCCGCATTCCAGCAGCGTCTGGAGGGGCGATGCTGGAGCTATGGTTGTTTCCGTACTATCAAACAATAGTTCCAGTCTTTTGCGAGAATCCGAAGCTCGTTGAACAGCGATATTGACCAATTCCTGGTGTGCTGGAGTCGATACGGTGGCGTTTCTCAGGGGCAAACGCGAGCCACGTCGCGAGACTTTCATTTCCTCCATGTTGGTAGTGGCTGCGATCCCAGTGCGGAAGATAACTAGGCTCAAATATTCTGTGCTGTCATGGTAGGTGTTTCATCATGACACGATAGTATCCGATCGATGAGTGCGGCTTTCGGTGACTGGTATTGATGTTGTTGATGGTGTTGTCACTGGGAAAGTTTTGAGATTGCGAAGAGCTGGGTTCGCCAAGACGTCTGAAGACGCTATAAATTTAGCGACTTACAGGGAGGCAACCTTATATTGGCGACACGATTTCTTCAACTGTTCATCCACATCCACGACATCTTTGAGGATCCAGCAGAAGCTTCAAAGTACGCATTGCAGTCTTCATCTCAATATTTGAGTTCAATCTACGTCCCTAAAGTCGTTATAGAGGCCCCGAACATGGTTCTTCAAGTGTAAATTCCACGATTCCCCCTTGGCAGCTTCTCTAGCTACTGTTCGTGCGTTTTCGATATCAATTTCTTGCAACATCGCATTCGAGCCCTATGCTTTATCGCTGCGAATCCTTCTTTGCTATTTGAAATCTGATTTCCAGCCTCATGGGGTGATTGATATGTTCGAGAGGGCTACGCCAGTAGCCTCACGACAAAGTTTTCTCCCTTTCAAAACACGCCAAGACGACCTGAACCTACTTTCCAAACGTCCATCTGTTGTATAACCAAATCTGCTCTTTAATTTGCTCAGGATAATGTACTTATACTTCGCCCCCAGCGGGTTTCCTCATTCGATATCAGCACCGCGATCCCAGACTTAGTATTGGTAGTACTTTGCAGCGACAATAGACAGTAACTGTTGGAACATGGCTTGTTGGACGTCAATCTGTGCCGTGTGCCACTCATTGCACTTTCTACTGAGTCTTCCCCGGGTGGGCTGAGAACACATGTACTCATCAATCGAAATGTTGGTAGAGTGCTTAGTTCGCCGACTGCTTGACAGGGTCAAAACCGCATTATATAGGCTCCAAAATTCTCCCTTTGAACTCTCCTGCGTTTCATCCGATCTTCTCCCTGACATTCTGCGAGTTACTGCTCGCGCCATAACGTGTCAAAGCTTCGTGCAAGATGTTCACTCTCTGCCTTGGCGTCCTTCTGCTCTATTTCTGTCTTGTCTACTCTCAATCCGTTCCTCCCGATTAGACATTCGACTGCACCAACCAGATTTACCAAATCATCTATGCCGCATCAAAGCGAAGGACTACCAATGCTGCGCACTTGGAATCGATTGCTGCGCGGGAGGATGCTGCGATCTCATATCTATGTGCGTTATCAGGGAACTCCTCAAGAACAATGCTGCGACGTCAGTGATCCCACGCTCTGTGGGACAGGACCTGCTGTAATGAGTCTCGCAACTCTTGGCCAAAATACGGCGCTGAAGTTTTACGACAGTTGTTTTACAAAGTGTCCTCTGCTCGGGAGCGAGTTGGTTGAGCAATTATTACTGCCCTCATGGCTCGACCTGCAATATGCATGACGCCTCCTGTTACCTCCCAGCTTCGTTGCCGAGTCCCACCCTGATCAAAGCAAGCTCGACGCATTCTAGCTCTACGATCCTGAAGACGGTCACATTGACGCAACAAGATGCAAGTTCCACTGAAGCAACACCATCAACAGTGGTTGTGACTGCCGGAACTTCAAGCAATCTACTTGCTTCAGGGAGGACAACTACAAGCACAAGTGCTCCGAAGAGTGTGGCCTTTGTATCAGTGGTCACCGTGTCAGCCACTCCAACGGCAGTGAAATCCGAGTCGAAGGTTTTTTCCGCTTTCGATGGCCGTGACTCTTTGGTCGTGGGCGCTATCAGTTTGTTCATCATCCTCACGTGCCTTTGAAAAACATTTGGAGTCGTTTTATGCGTTATGGAGCAGGTTTGGGGTTTTATTTCTGCTCGTCATGATTAGATTTTCTTGAAATAAATGCGCGATGTTTTCCCATACAACCCTAAGCAATCTCATCGTCGATAGCCCCACACTCCAATTGCGAACTTTGAAATAAAAGCCGTATTCTACCCGATTGTTGTCCCACATAGCTCCATCTCCAATAGATGAAGGCCTTTTAGGATCGTATGGACAAGGTCGAGTATTTCATACTCCATAATCAGTTTCCATAATCAAGGTCTTCAGGTCGAGGCAGGAGACAGCCTGCACCACCTTTACACCCCGCCCCGCATGGACATGTAGCGCCATCGCCGGTGAAATGAACGAAGCTGTAAGGTCTTATCAACGCCAGTACAGCTACAGGTGGTTAGATTTAGGTGGTCTACCTGTTGTTATTTTTTCGATGATTCTCCTTGCTTCTAGCCCGTGGCCATTTCTGTCCAGGGGCCTTGTTTTCAGCTCCGGCCGAGGGAGAAGCGGGTGCCTTTGGCTGTATGGTTTCTGTCTTCTCGTCGGCGTCTACTTTCTTGCAAGATGCCATTGATATCGATGCCCTAGGGGGGGGTTTCGAGTGATGAGTCTAAGGTGTAGTTCGGGATAATCCGTTTAAAAAGGCGGCAGTGAGCCTTGATCACGAGGGTTTCACAAAGTGTGCCGCCCCAGCATCACTGATCACCAATCAGGCATTGACAACACACGAGGCAGACTGAGCCCGCCCTCGCCACCGCCTCACGCAGGCTCACAACCTAACGAGTTGGGACGGGTGGAGGTTATGTTGAGAGGTAAAACAATCTTCAAATACCTATGTTTATGTTATCATGAAGCTTGAACTACGTAAGGTCTTACTTTTTCGAGTTAGCTATCATGGATCCTATAGGTGCTACAGCCTCACTAATCACTCTGATTGACTTGGGTGTGAAAATATTCAAAGTGATCCATGGCCTTCTTCAAACATACCAGCACGCAGCAGCAGAATTGCTGAACTTGAAATACAAAGTTGATGGGCTCAATTCTCAGCTTGTTCTGCTTTTACAAGTCCAACAAGCTCTTGCTGGGGACTTCGCATGCCAGAGTCTTGTCGAGCGCGAGCACCTCCGAGAGTACCTAGACACCACTTCTCAGTTGATGACTGACATTTGCGGCAATCTGGAAGACCTTGTTTCGAAACCTAGAAAATCAGCTAAAATAAGTTGGGCATTACGTGATGCTTCAAAAGTCAAAGCGTGGCAGTCGCAACTTGAAAAGCTGTCCTCGAGCTTGGCAAATATTTTGCTTCTGCTTAGTCTGTAAGTCCCCGTACTGCCGTTCGCGTGTTAGCACTGATAGATGGCCTAGGCGATACTCGAATCTTCTGAAGACAGATTTGCAGGAATTGAAGGGCCTTTTGAAAGCCTCGGCCTCCGATCCAACACCAGGTACCCAAAGCTGCTATCACTTTCTGTGGGGACTGCAAACGATTGGCAGTGGCTGGCTCTTGCCATCTATAGCATGCCTCAAAGGATCGATCTCTGCATGGGAGATTGACGGCGTCTCGATATATAAAGCATCGCTAAGACTACACGCTCTCTTTTGCTTGAAAGCTTTATGCTTAGAGTTCACGTTCCAGAATCTATGGACGAGTACGTCCCTACTTGGTGCTCGCGTAGCCTTAAAGAATGTAGTACCGAACGACTCGGAAATAATGCTTGCTTGTGGAGCGGGCAATGCGCCGGCTGTGTGGAACATGTTAGCAGGAGGGAGGGCTAGTGTTAACGACATAACCCCGGATAACTTCTCGCCACTCAGTGTGAGCATAACGACCCCTGCAACAGCTCTCGTGTACAACACTCTAATGGTACGTTTCTAGTTTGCAGTGCGA
>FJOG01000073.1:131618-165902 GCA_900073065.1 Phialocephala subalpina | reverse complement strand
AAATATGTTGTCAAGTGTAGAAAGGTTCACGGCCCAACGGCCCACTTTTACCCCTGTTCGAATACCAAAAAATTGAGATTTTTCAAAGTGCTCAGAAACTTCCAGAAACTTACAGATTACAAAGAATACTCCGAATAGCCCGAATATAACTTTAGTTTCGAGAATTGTGGTGTTGGCTCCAAATCGCACTTTGAGCCGTTGGACGGTGAGCCCTTCATTAATAGATTCCAGACATTGGCAGAATAAGCGAAGGCCAGATGCCACCGAACATCAAATATTTGACCGATGTTTTAAAGTAGAAAATTGCTAAAAATTTGGATATATAGTTAAGAAGGAGTCAAGGATTCTAAATATTAATTTAGTTTTTATATTATTGTCGTTATTTTTGCTATAAATAATTTTTTTTGGCCCAAGTGGCTGGTTGACGTGGTTGGTCGCTTAAGCAGGGAACTCTTGCCATTTCAGCCTCATTTCCCTTCTCTGAGACAGAACACATCCGTGCTACCAGCAAAACACAGAACTTCGATATCCTATTTAGGCACTTTGAAATTCTTCTTAGTGTTAGGAACTCTACGCCGCAGAGCTCTTCTGTGACCGAAACAGTGCTGAGATACCAATTAGGAGCATCTTCGATTAATCCTACGTACGCCGAACAATGAAGAAACTGACCAGAATATCCTTGAGAATTTTGAAGAGAAGGCAGCCAGGGACTCCCTATAAACCATCGGAAAGCGATCAACCAGAAAGAACAAGCGGCGACCCTACCCTGCCGAATCCGTGCCCACACCCGAGATAGATATAGGCCGTCGTCCGAGAGCTCTCAGCCAATCTCCTTCGCGGATGGAGATAACCCGTTGTGCAACTGCCCCGACTCCAGTCGAGAAAACACCTGAACCGCCCATGAGCAGTCCAAAGCAGAGCAACACCCTTCTTCACAGTCTTGTCCAGCACCACCAGCAAATCCCAAGACCAGTTCGACTTCGGAAGTCTATATCAGGAGGTAGAGGAGCAAATAGAGGAGGAGAATGCCTATGTATATGATTCCTAGGGACTAGCGTGTAACAGATGAAGCCCCTAGAGTAGGCTAGTCACGTGGCGGTAAGAACCGTCACACTTTTCCTAACACTTCCTCGCTCCTTGGTTTTTTCCTAGCTCTTATTATAGGCCGTCAATCCCTCGCCTCCAATCTTTGCTTAATGCCAAACGCCTTCTTATCAGCCTTGCTGTAGCTAAGTGCCATGGAACACTTACCTTCAGAACACTTGAGACAAAGCCTGTTAGAGTTTCACCTGGCATAGCTTGTTATATCGATATGCCTGATTGTTCAAACGTGGGAGAGCCATGCACCTTTCAGTATACTAGACGATAATCACAATAGGACAGTCATCTGGAACATCTGCCAGGATTCCTGTGTCGTTCTCCAAATACTCTATCACATTCGTTCCCTCCATCAAGGTCCCGCTTGTTCCAATATCGCTAGTTAAAAAACTAGCAAGACCAATTCTTTCAAATTTCCCAGGCTCTTTAATGCTCGCCTTTAACAGCAGAGCGTACTCGGAGTCCAAGAAGAGCGCAAAGCATAGAGACTGTGGTTTGTGGTCAAACACTGCGTTTCCTTGGTAGACCTTATTCCCCGTTCGGGCATATAGAGCGATTCTTCCAGGGATAGCAGAGCAACTTTGGGCCCGTTCAGCCTGAAAAAGAGGAGCCTAGAGCATGAATCAACTACAGCAAAATGTTTATCATTGCTGAGCATACTTACCTTGATTCTCAACTGGCCATATTCGATGCTTCCAAAGATGTCGATGCCGTCTGGTTTTATTAAATAATCGCAAAGTATAGGGCGTTGAGGAATTCTTCTAAGACGTTCAAATTTGACCGGTCCATCCAGAGCTGCCCAGGACCAGGATGGGGCACGATAATCAGAAGGAAATGTGACCGTAGATGGGCGTTTGCAAGATCTTACGCGCTCACTCTTTTGAATATAGTCCTTGTTGATCCAAGCAGTGGTATCATCATCATACGGAGAGACTCTCCAAAGCAGGTCTTGAAAAACATGCTGCTTCCATATTCCAGCAAGGTATATGTCACCACTTTCGCGCGCAAGATACCTAGCAATGCCTGACAATGCAGGCAGTTTATCACTCCCAACGGATAATTCGCGTCTGCTGAATACTTCTACAGCGAAGGGCCACCCAGTGGTGCGTCTGGAAAGTAATTGTATATCATCCGGAAAACTTTTGGGACCATCGGGTGTATAGAGGGAATTACTCCAGTAGCTGGATGTCTTGTTTCGGTAGTGCAATAGCGATTCTTTCGAGAAGAGACTCTCGAAACGAGAGCCATCTTCAGCGATTGCTCCACCCTTACACTCAAAAAAGAGCTGGTCCTTTCCGTAGTGCACAATTCGAGGCGGAAGGTAACGTTCCTGTAGAGTCCAGCCCCGCTTGTTGAGCGGTTCCTTGTCAAGTGGATCAACAAGAGCGCCGAAACTACCGAGTTGGTAAAATCTTGGATTGTCTTTGAAGGATGTCGGCATCCACTCCTTTGTGAAATAAAGTGTTGACTGTTGAGATCCCGAAGGGCGGTATTGCACTCTGCAGTTCTGATTGCGTTGTTCGTTGAGTCCAGTGGACAAGCTGTCGGGTGATATGTATGTTGAAGATCTCCGAGGTGATAAAAAGCCACAATCTGATCCTGTTGATATAGATGCAGCAATTGTCAAATAAGAATTTTCATATACGTCGCACATTCGAGAAGATTCTCGTTCCCAATCGTCTTTGTCTCCCTGAAGTATGCAAAGAGAATCAATCCAGAGATACCTGATATTGAGCCTGGTCGTAATTGCTATTGCATCGCGAAAAGTTTGAGGCAATCTTGATAATGATATCCCCTCTTTATGGGATTTCAAAGTAGCCCGGCTAGTCTTGAGGGGATGCGATATGGGCGGACCCCAACAATGACTGAGTGCAATGTATTTCCCTTTCATTTTATGCGTCTCAAAGAGATGAACTTCTCCATTGTTCTGAACGTCTTTTAAATCAAGAACCCGAGTAGGAAGCATAGGATGCAATTGTGCACATTCATGTGAATTGTCGCAGTTCACAACCCAAGACTGCAGTTCGTTGAATATGCGGTCTCCCTTCCTATCCGATTCAACTTTTCGGGCTGGCAGTTTATAAAGCAGCATACCATCTGTTCAACATATAAGCTTTGTTATGGATAGAGATAGAGAGTAGTACTGCTTTCCATGAAAACCCTAATATCACTCCCTCGGTAAAGAATGCTCCGACGCTCTCCGTTAACATTAGAGATTCGCAGCCTCGGATTGAGGGTCAATCGCGCTCCAAAGCCAATAAGCTGGGGAGGGCATTGATTGACACCTATCAGAGTCCACCAATTACCATAAAGCCAGATTCGGTTGGAGGGATCCTTCTGCACCTTCATTCTCTTTACAAGCTCGGAAGACAGGTCTTGCGGTCCGGTAGGTCCTAATTTAGTCTCTGCCCCAGTGTGCAGGGAACGACTCCTTAGTATGATATAATTAATCTCCATACCAGGGACTTTGAACACAACTTGGTGTACTCCGAATTTCTTCGATGCAGATAGGTCGCTGCTGTATATCTTATCATAATCATTCATCTTCGGTCTTATAGTGTCGGCAATATCATAACTCTCCAAGTCAAAGTCTCCCTGAGCGTCTTGAATGGCGCTTAGGATCAGTTTGCAGAGTTTGCAAACCTTGCTCGATTCCTCTAGATCCGAAAGACCTTGTTTGTGTGGATACGCTGGGTCCTCCTCATTTGGTAACTTGTCGAATGGTATGGCGGTGCAAGTATCGCACAATTCACTATCAATTTGTGCATCCCGGCCTTTGTATGACCAAATATTAGTGATGGACTTGACTTGTGGATTCATCAAGGATGGCAAAGGGGGGGGCTTTTGATACTACCTTCCATTGCGCAGTGGATTGAAGCGCTTGCAAGACTTGAATGAATACAGAAATCGACAAAATAAACTCAAGGTGATAAATTCCTCTTGGCTTCTCTCATTGGGCCCGGGTGCGTTATGATGACAGATATCCCGCGAAAGCAGAAACGGAAGTTAATGAGTTCATCTAGATGATGATTATGTCGCTGCTACGATGGACTCCTTTTCAGGATAACGAGAAGCAGTTTTGGGGGGAGAGAGAACGCGGTTGCCTAGTGTGTAGGGCGATGATACGCCCCGCCAAAAGCCACTACACGTAAGTCGCCAGCATGCGCTTTGCCATTTTCGGTAAAACGGAAAACATGCCCAATCGAACAATTGAAAAAGTACACGTTATAGGAATGCGTTGTATTATTATATTAGAAGCTAAAGCGGTTCGGGTTCTAATATTAAAATTCGGTGTACTCCAAGTTTCATGCTGCAGGCCAAAGTCGTATAGCGGGGATCACGTGAGTTCTGTCACGCGAGGCGGAAGCGACCTGATATCAGCAAGCTTCCAACTGAGAAATTTCCTGCTTACCAAAAAGTGTATGATGGACACGCTTCTCCCAATGACGGCTTTGTTGTGAGGGTCTGAGACGAATGTGGTGGCTAGGCATTCAACTTCACGAAGTTTGTGAGTGTGCACGGGCCACCGCAGGAAACCTCCTACGGTGGCCCGTGTACGACTAAGGTTATGGGGAAAGACAAGGGAGACAGAGGACACTGGGATGATTCAATCATTCATTAAATCCATTATCATCAGCCAGCAGGCAAGTCTGCGGTGGGAGGAAGGAGGAAGGGCAATGGAGGGGGCAAGCCCAACGTGTCAGTCGAGTCGAGAGCGCGTCCCAACATCGAAAGCAGCCGAGTTGAACAGGAGGACCAGAACGATGCCTATTGAAGCAGAGGATACAATGACAGCAGCAAGTCAGGCAGTCCCCACGGCGCCCCTTGCAAAACGACCGGAAATCAGCTCGCACCTCCAAGGAGCACATCGTCGCGACGAGGTTAAAGCCTTTACCGCGAAGGGCGGAGAACATCCCACAACCACGAAGCCGCCAAACCACCCTATGTTTTCTGCCTATACCAACATCCCCAGGGGCTGTCGAAGAACTGAACCCCGTCCTTTTTACGGTATAGATTTGCCATGGTCCTATGAAGGTGCCACAAACTGGCCCATGCGAAGAACAGCCAGATGGCTCAGACGGACGTTGGGTGCTGATTTGAGTATATATAACAATTACTTTAGTCGCACGAGGGTGCGTGTTAGAAGCGTTATGCGTATGCACCATCTAACTGAGTTTGGCTGGTCGTGTGAGTCAAGCCTGGGGCTGTGCTCAGCCTCAGCGCGTCGAAAACGAACTTCAGCTGAGCAGGATGCACAGCTTGACACTGATATATACGATGGATCCCTGGTTTCTTTGAACAATTCCAGCTCGATTTTTTTCTCTTTCCATCTACTTTTGTTTCAGCGTTTCAAAACTTTTCGCTCTTTACAAAATGTCTGGTGTTGGCGAAGCTGCTGCTGTTTTGGAGCTTGTCAAGCTGTGCGGGACCGTCGTGAACAGCTGCTACAAGTATGCGCAATCGGCGCGCAATGCCCCGGTTGAGATTCAACGCGCGATCTGTGAAATTGATAGTTTGAAGGGAATTCTTGAGCGATTGCACAGCTTGACTTTAGATGCTTCAAGCGCACTTGGATCTCAAATGGGCCCAAACGGTCCCTTTCAAGCATGCATGGTGGCATTAGAAGAGTTGGCGAAGAGACTGATGGTCCTCAATGACGCTTCGGCTGTACGGAGAAGACTTCTATGGCCGGTGGAGTCGGGGAAGGTTCAAGAGATTTTGGCTGGGTTGGAAAAGCACAAAAGTTCGTTAATGCTAGCAATTCTCGCCAGCGGGGGTGAGAACGAAGAAACAAATCTGAGGGTCATAGCTGAGACCAAGATGTCTGTTGAGGAGCTAAAGGCGATGGAGAAGAGAAAAGATGTCCTCCGATGGCTCAAAGATGTTGATCCCACTTCAAACCACCGCGTTGCTCGAAAGAAACACGAACAGCCTGAGACTGGCTCTTGGCTACTGCAATGCGAAGAGCTGAAAGCATGGCAAGATCACGGGGCTGAAATTCTTTGGATGCACGGTATGCCAGGGGCGGGCAAAACAGTCCTCAGGTGCAACATTTTCTCTTGATATCAGGCAATGTTCAACCACTAATCAGCGAAAGTTCCATCGTCATTGAGTACCTCAGCTCACTGCCCACAAATGGCGCCACTACTCGTACAGCCTACTTTTATTTTGACTTCAACGACAAGTCAAAGCAAAGTACATTCAACTGCCTCAGATCACTAGCACACCAACTCATTGAGCAGTCTGACACTGTTCATGAGGACATTCTCGACGTGTTTGACAAGTACAAAGGATCATCTTCCAGTCTCAGTCAGGAACTTGTCATTGACATCCTTGCTTTGCTGCTGAGTTGTCCAAAGAAGACGTTTCTCATCATCGATGCACTTGATGAATGTATGGAGGATGAAAGAAAGGAGTTCTTGACCGCACTTTCCACCATCAAGGATATTGCTAGCGGAAACTTTGGCATCTTCATCACCAGCAGGCCGGAACCGGACATCAGGCGCGGAATGGAGGGCCTGAAAGTGAAAGAACTGGCCATTCAACCCGCGCACGTTGATGAAGATGTCCGAACATACGTTGAAGCATGCCTTCAGACTGATGGCACTTTGAAAAGCTGGTCTCCAACCTTGAAGAAGGAGATTCAGAATGCAATAACGCAAGGGTCAAATGGCATGTGAGTTTACAACACGTCTTTGTTTCGGCTGAGTGTCCGTTCTGACCTCACAGGTTCCGGTGGGCATACTGCCAACTTGTTTTGCTCAAGAAATGCTACAAACCTGCGAAGATTCGAGAGGTCCTGTCCACCCTTCCCGACAACTTGGATGGGACGTATGATCGCATATTTCAACAAATTGCGGCCGGCTATGAACGCGAAATCCGGGCGGTACTCATGCTTCTGGCTTTTTCAGCAAGACCGATGTCAATTGAAGAGGTAGCTGAAGCAACCGCTATCAATTTAAAATCCCAGAAGTTTGACCCCGAGGACCGATTCCTCGAACCAAACATCATTCTTAAGCTATGCTCCAGTTTGGTGACTCTGACTACCCAAAAACGCCGCGACAGTATCGGACAGATGGCCGTCGTCAAGGTCCTTCAGTTCTCACATTACACTGTCAAATCATACATCCTCTCTGATCGCGCAAAAAGCCGTCTACGACCGGAATATTGCATCTCGCCTTCCGTCAGCCACGAGAGCATCACACAAATGTGCCTAGTATACCTTCTGGAATTCAATGGCGGCGAATTCACTGAAAGTTTCAATCACGCTGAGTATCCATTTCTTCTCTACGCTGCCAAAAATTGGACAATCCACTGGAGTGAAATTGACAAAGGTGAACAAGACTCCGTTGAGAATCTGTTTAACAAACTCATTGAGAGTCTCTTTACCCGACTATTCTCCCCCGACAAACTGGACAATTTCATGAATTGGCTCAACATATGGGATCCGGCCTCGTATCGTCAAGCAAACGTGTTCGGTCGCGATGCCGACAATCCATGGTCATCTTACGCAACCAAGCCAGTTTGGGCAAAATCACGAAGCAAAGAGGATTTTGCGCAACCACTCTACTACGCCTGTACATACGGCCTGCTTGGTATCGCATCGTGGATTGTGCGCCATCATTCGGGCCTCATCCCACTCAAAGATGATCTCGACCAAGCCCTCGAGGCTGCCGCAGGCGGGGGATATGATGAGATTGTTCGGTTCCTTTTGGATGAAGGAGCGGACCCAAACTCGAATCAGCGTACAAAGTGGGGCAGCCCTCTTCATGCGGCTGTGAGTAGTGGCAAACTGTCCACCATATCTCTTCTGTTGGATGCTGGAGCAGACATTGACTTCAATGCTTCAGGCGATGACTACGTTTTCACGGATGGGAAATGGGGCACTGCTCTTCACACGGCGACAAAGAACGGGTCCATCCCCGGCGTGGAACTTCTCCTCAGCCGCGGAGCCAACAGAAATATCTGCGTTTTCCCTTTTGGGACACCTCTCACCGTTGCTGCAAAGGTCGGGAATGACGATCTTGTTGGGATATTGTTACGCAGTGGAGCAAATCCACGGGCACTTGGTGGATCATCAACATGTCCTCTCCTCGCCGCTTGCAATGATGCCTCGTTGGAGGTGGTCAAACTATTGTTGGAAAACGGGGCGGATCCAAACGGCGAAATACCGCCAAACGAGTCAGCCTTATACGTGGCATCAGAGCGCGGAGACCTGAATATCATGCGGTTACTCCTGGAAAAAGGGGCTAATGTGAACGCAAGAGGGGGGACATATGGAAGCCCCATCCAAGCATCTATCCAGTCCCGAAATGAGGCTGCCTTTGAGCTTCTCCTTCATGCTGGGGCGGACATCAACTATCAAGGAGGTTACGCTGGATCAGTCGTGGGTCAGGCCATCTTTTCTTACCAACTTTCTACCCTGAACAAGTTGCTGGACCGAGGTGCGAAATTTGGCGACTATGCGTTGATCGAAGCCATCGACATGGACCTTCCTGAGGTGGTCAATATTCTTCTCACTCGTGGCGCGGATCCGAACGCAGAGCACAAAGAGCATGGCAACGTTCTCCAGCAGGCCGTAGGAAAGGGGAACGATCAGATTGTCAAACTCCTCCTTGAAGCTGGGGCCGAAGTTAGTGTTATTGAAGGGGAGGAAGGGACTTCCCTCCAAGTTGCGTGCATCCACAAGCGAGAGAAGATTGTTCGGCTGCTTTTGGATTTTGGTGCTCAAACAGACATGCCTCCTTGCGGAAAATACGGCAGTATACTCGAAGCGGCGCTGAGTCAATCAGACAACGACGTTGTCGTCCACCTCATTCTAGAGAAATCCCCAGACGTAAATGCTTGCGGGGGGCGACTTGGGACTCCACTTCAAGCAGCTGCAGCTAGGGGACGACAAGACTTTGTCGAGGGACTTCTCCAGCGCGGTGCAGATCTGGACGCAAAAGGCGGAGATTACGGAACGGCTTTGCGCGCAGCAATCTCAAATGAGCATGAGACACTGGTCAAATATCTGCTAAATTCCGGAGCGGATCCGAATATACTTGTCACTGGAGCTCACACGCCTCGCTCGGAGGGTGGGTCTATTACCGAGCATTGCACTGCGTTGGAAGTTGCCGCTGCTTCGGGCAAAATAGAGCTTGTGCAATTGCTCCTCGACCATGGTGCTAGAATCAACGAAGTTGGCACGAAAGACATGCAGCCCTCGATCCTCGATAAAGCAGTTAATACCGAGGGTATGGCGATGATGCATTATCTATTCGAGCAAGGGGCAGATGCACGGCTTGACAAAGGCGCAGCTGTCCATGCTGCCGTCCATCAACACGATATCCCAAAGCTTAAGCTCTTGATAGAGCACGGCGCAGACATTAACCGAGATTGTGGTTGGCATGGATCAGTTCTGCAGTCAGCGATCAGTGACAAGCAATACGACACAGCCCGATTTCTGCTCAGTGCAGGAGCCAATATCAACTTTCAGGGCGGACACCATGGTACACCACTTGAATCCGCAATCCACGATGTTTTCGGACCTGGCAATTCGGATTTTGTGCTGGAACTTCTTGAACACGGCGCAGACGTGAATCGTCCAAGCGGCCATTGGGGAACGCCCCTTGCTGCTGCTGCCAGTATTGGCGATGAGAAGATTCTCCACGCTCTCCTTGATCATGGGGCGGACATCAATCAGCGCGGTGGGGAATTTGGCACCGCTCTGCTCACAGCTATCTGGCGTGATCACTTTGTGATTGCTCACGAGCTGTTGGATCGCGGCGCAGACATCCACGCCTCAGGGTTTGTGGTGTCTGCTCTCGTTGCAGCGTGCGGCTACTTTCGACCTGGCCAGCTAAAACTCGTGGAGAGGATCCTTGATCTCGGTGCGGATATCGAAGCACATGGGGAGGATGAAGGAGAGAACAATTGGCGAAGCTTTTCTGCTCTTCAAATGGCCGCGTATGTCGGGAACGAAAAGGTTGTTCAACTTCTTCTCGAACGGGGCGCGAATATACATTCCGGCGGACGAAAATATGGAAACCCTCTGGCAGCTGCATCATTCAAAGGTCACATTGGTATAGTGAAGATGCTGATTGAAAAGGGCGCCGACGTCAACGCCATTGGTGGAAAGTATGGCACAGCTCTCCAGGCCGCTTTGGACGAAGTGCAGCCAAGCGTCATCGAGTTTCTCCTCTCATCTGGTGCTGATGTAAACCTCGAAGGCGGTTATTACGGCACGCCACTCCAAGTGGCCGCCCGAAACGGAAATATCAAACGCATGCAAGTCCTCCTGGACCACGGAGCAAAAGTCAACACCAAGATTGGACACTTTGGAAACCCACTGCAAGCAGCCGCAAAAAAAGGTCACCTCGAAGCCGTTAGATTCCTCCTCGAACAAGGCGCAAACGTCCATTTGGTCGGTGGGAAATATTATGCTGCCCTCCAAGCCGCAGCATGCGCCCGTCACGATTCCTACAACTATGAAGACAAATCCCTTGACATCTTAGAACTCTTGATTGAGAAAGGTGCAGATGTCAATGCGCAGGGTGGGAAATATGGTACTGCTTTACAAGCTGCTGCTTATCATTGTGCTAAGTTTACCAAATGTTTGTTGAAGCATGGGGCGGATCCGAATTCTGGCGGTGGAAAGTTTGGGAGTCCATTGAAAGCTGCGAGAGCAAAGGGGTTGGGTAGGGTTATTAGAATGCTATTGAAACATGGGGCAGAAGATAAGTAAGGGATTATAAATTGGTAGGAAAGGTTACTTTCTTTAATAATTAATTATAACGCTATATATTTCAATTTATTCTCTAAATATTAAAAAATATTCTTATATTTAAAAATATTAAATTCTAATATTAGAAATATTTAAAAAAAAATTTATTAAATTTTAAAGAATTTAAATAAAAATAATATTTATAAATAAATAGAATATAATTCTTTATTTTAATTTAATTTATTCTAATAATAATTAAATAATTTGAATAATATATAATAAATTTTCGAAAAGAAATTAAATTTATTATATATTTCGGAATTACGTAATTTATTAAATATTTATATTTAGAATTATAATTAGAAATATAATCGTAATCTCGAATATAAATAATTAATATTTTAATAATTCGTTTATATTTTGAATATAAGAATATAATTTATATATAAAAATTCAAAATTATAATAATATTAATTAATATTTTTATTAAAATAATATTTATTTAATTAAATTCGAATTAATTCGTTTTTAATTTTCTTAATATTTATATTAAAAACTTAAGAATTATTATAATTAACTTTTATTAAATATTAAATATTTTAATTTATTTCAAAAAAATATTAATTAATTATATTAATTTGAATTTTAATTAAAAACTTTTTATATTTAAATATTTAAAAAAAATTTAAATTAATAATTAAAAAATAATATATTTATAAATAAAATTTTATTATTTCTTAGTAATTATTTTCCTTGATATTATATACAAGGGATATTCTTTTCTATTAATTAGAAAACTATATTTGGTACTTTTATCGAAGTTTAGGAAAATCGATTATTCCATTTTTAATCCTACTTTTCACGTGAACCCCCGAAAAGTCCGCATTAGCCCTTATGGCGGACGGCCAATTATTAAAAAGTAGCGAATTAATATAGCTTTAAATCCGCTGTATCAATCCTCACCAACATCCCTCCGGCCGTGAAATTGCCATCACGATAAGCAAGCGGACCTCCATCAGTAGTAACATACACACTACCCCTTTCAACATCAGCCTGCCTTGTTCCAAACTTGGTCGACGTCCATCCCGTGATTCTCGTCTCAGTCACCGAACCAGCAACAAATTCCATGCCAATACTTTGGCTCCCGGTAGCCCCAGGCAGCAAAAACATCTGCCCACCCGTCACGACCCAAGCATTTCCCTCGAAATCAATAGCGAAGTCATCCGGGAGGATTTCGGCGCTAGAACCCTGGAAGAGGGTTACGGCCGGTCCGGTCGCTTGCCCTGTGTGTAAATCGACGGGGATTCTGTTGAAAGTTGCTTTGTTGGAATTGTCATAGTAAAGATTCGAATCAACGACCCGAAGGCCATTGATTCCTAATGAAATTGTACCGTCGGTTGTAGGGGCCATTGTTGTATCGTTAAGAGCAACAGCGACATGGCCGGTACGTACATTGACGGACCAGACCACGGAGAGTAAACTATCAGCCACTAACAAGATACCTGTTACAGGGTCCAAAACCGTCATCCCGTTCAAAAATCCTGATCCGGGAATATCTGCTATTTTGGTGGTTACTGCATCCCGGTTCCGCATGTCGATTTCCCAGATCGAATAGCTGCCCGGTGTGCTGCTACCGGCCTTGACACTAAAGTTTCCCGCAACGATGTTAAAGATGTCATGGTAGAGCTCAACTATGCCCAAGCAGCCTAGAGCATTGGGAAAAGTTGCGACTTTTATGGGGGGAAATTCGTTGGTTGTGGAGAGGAGGAGAACTTCGGGGGGAGGAGAGGAGGGTTACGAGGGCGTTGCCCTCGGTTTGGCGAATAACAAGATTTTCGAGCCAGGTTCCTTTGGGGAGCTCGTGGATTATGGTTGAGGGGAGAGAGGGTGAGCTTCGATGGTCGTGAATGCGAGATGGAAGAGAGGGCAGTGCGCAAGACGCTATGATGAAAATGGCTAGGAAGTGCCAGAGGAAAGCAAGAGTAGACATTATTGATGCCAAATATCAGAGAATAAAGACTTGAAAGCTAATTCTTCGCAAGCATAGAGGCTGGTTGCTCAGCTCCCAGGCACTTGCCTTTATACTCATTCTGAGCCGCCTATGCTGTGGCGAAAAGTGCTACTCTCCATGACACCTCGTGTTCTTTCTAGGTTACCGCAACTTTCCCTACACTTGCACTGTAAGACCCAGCTTACAAATTCTCCTGCATCACCCCTGTCTAATCACCGCGCAACTATCTTTCATCGACCACTTTCCTTCTTACGGGTTGTCAATTTAAATTTCGACTCCAAAGCTCCATTCGCTTCCCGTGATATATAGATATATAACATACCCAAGCAAGCCTATTCCGCGATATCTCTGGGTCCGGGTGGAGTTTCTGCCTACCGTGCATTGATTACTCACCGATCTGGCTTGACTTACTCAGGCCCCTGCAGCGCTTCGGGCCGTGGAAGTGAGACAAGTTCAGTTCTCGTATCCATAGGGGAGCTTACTTGATGGTGTGCAATATGGGGCTAATTGCTCTTGACCGAATGCAGGAATCACCGTGACCAATCACAAGTTGCCAAGGAAACGGCTCTTTGCGCCCTCAAGAACAGGACATACCATAATTTGAGATCAGCAATAAAATAGACTACTCAAGAGTAGAAGGTAAAAATAATCTTAATGTCTTTGATTCACACTTTATACCCTTAAATTATATCAAAATAGCGCGCGAGATTAAGACCGATCGAAAAGAGATTTCCCCTAAGAAGAAAAGTCAAATTTGAACTCGCTAGTTTAATAGATATAAATATGCCGCAATTTCACGATTAAAAAATACTCTTTACTTTATAATAAGGGATATTATTTAGCGCAGACTAGCTACAAAAGACGATACCTTTAAATCGAAGCCTCGAAGTGGGCCTACTAAAAAGACCACCAGTGCCACACTTTATACCCTTAAATTATATCAAAATAGCGCGCGAGATTAAGACCGATCGAAAAGAGATTTCCCCTAAGAAGAAAAGTCAAATTTGAACTCGCTAGTTTAATAGATATAAATATGCCGCAATTTCACGATTAAAAAATACTCTTTACTTTATAATAAGGGATATTATTTAGCGCAGACTAGCTACAAAAGACGATACCTTTAAATCGAAGCCTCGAAGTGGGCCTACTAAAAAGACCACCAGTGCCTATAGTAATTCGTGACCCACACAAACTAAAACTAATTAAAACCTTTTATATTATTAATAAAAAAACTTAAATCTTTTTATATTAAAATTCATTGTATATATTTAAAAGCTTTATATAAAATTTAAGATTCCAAAAAATTATATAAAATATACTATAAATAGAACTATTAAATCTTTTAATCTAAATACTTTTAAATACTTTCAAGAATTTATTATTAAAAATAATGGCGTTAATATCAATTTTATATTAGAACTTGTATTATTTTTTATATATTTATTTAAATAAGAATTAGTTTATATAAAAAAGATTTTTCTATATAAAAGTCTTTTATTAATATAATATATTCTTATTATTAAGTTCAAAGTATTTTGATAAATAGTATAAAAAGTTTTAATTAGTTCTAGTTTATATGGGTTACGAATTACTATAGGTACTAGTGGACCTTCGATCGAGATAATAAAATATTTTTTTAATATGCTTTTAATAATCTAAAAGATATTTTTAACGCCCCTAAAATATCGTTTAAATTAATATATAATTTCTCTCGAAATATAATCTATAAAATCCTTAAAATATATAATAAATCAAAATACAAATCTTATTATAAGTTTTATTTGAAGCCTAATACAAAAAAAGCGTTCAATTTAGTATAAATAATAAAAAAAGATTAAAAGGAATTATCGGAAGATTTATTAAAGTAATAAAATCATATTTTATATAAAAGTAAATAGAAATATTATTTATATTACTCGAAGGCTCAAGGAAAAGTTTTTAGAAAAGAATTTGAATTTTAGTTTTGAGAGCGAGAGAACTTTAGTAAGAGTATAATCTTATTTTTATAAGGATAAAATAAACTCTTTAATTATTACTAAGAAAAAGAATAAAATAAACGCGTAATATTATTTGTAAATTATTAAAAAGCATTTTATTCCTTTTTATTAACAGATAATTAAAAAGTATGGTAAAGGAGTAATTATATAAGAGGATAATACCCCTTGGTATATTATTAAAATAATAAAAAACGATATAAAGGAATAGAATATTCCCTTTCTTTAATAGTCCGCCCAATCGCCAAATTTCTCTCTTATTAAGAATTTGTAAAAGCAAATCAAAAATATAATTAATAAAAGAAGGTATAAGATCAAGAATATAGGGATAATAAAGAGAGCACTAAAGGAAATTTGGTTTCAAATCAAATCGGAAGCGCTTGAAAAGTTAAACGTTAGTATAAAAAAGAGAATAAACGCTTATATTAAAAACAAAAGTAAAATAACAAAGTATTAAATTAGCTCTCTTTTAATTCAAGAATAGAAAGAATTAGACTATTGGTTATGAAGTTATAAGAGTTCAAAGTGGGTAAGACCCTTAGCATGTGATTCACGGATAACCCCTGGAACCGATTATACACTTCAATACATTTTGATGACCACGCCGACACACTAATACCACAGCAATATATCAGCTTGCAGCTCATGGAATCTCGAAGTGAGCATCGACTGGGTTTCCACAGTTGATCTTCAAAATGTCCTATTGCACCAATATAATCAGCATCTTTCGTATCTTCACGCCTACCTCCACCTTTTCGTGGCATATGGAAGAAACTCACTTGTGGACAAGCGCAAGATGCGATAACTAAATCCACCTCTGCTCTCAAAGAGACGTATTGCCCTGCTTTGCTAACCGGTGCCTCAAACGAGATCGTGGTTCGGTCCTCGTGAACGGGAATATTCATGAAGAAATTTAGGGGCGAGGGGTAAATTGTAGGGGTGTGATACCTATTTTGGTTATCAGTGAGAAGTTGATGTGCAATTTGTTTGAGCTTGAGAGTTTTCATCCTATCTTATAGCTTCGCTGGGAGTCGAGATGGAAGTTGGGATCATGAATGAGATGAAAAACCGCAAACAAACTCACCAATCGCACTCAAACCCTCAACCAAATTATCTGCACAATTCCTATGCTCACTGCCTCCTCCGAGCTCCTCATACCCTTGTTTATCATAAGCCGCAATCATCGTATCATGGATTCCACCACTCGTATCTTCCACCACCGTCAAGACTCTCTTATTGTTATACAGCCCATCTCCTGGTTGAGGAATAATCTTATTCAAACTCGCTCTCGTATGCTGCATCGATAGCTGAGTCTCGATTGCCGAAGGAGAAGAGAGAGTAAAGGCAAATGTATCGACTGCTTTAGTTCCATGCGTGTTGATGACCGTGATGGTTTCGCCCGCCTTAAGTGGGGTGGCGATGCCGTGGCGGGCGGGGATGACGGTGAGTTCTCACATACTAATCGTTTAGAGGTAGGACTCGAGATGCGATTCGGAGTGAGAAAGAGCGTGAAAAAGTATGTGAACAAAGATGGGATGCGAGGAAATGGCGAGAAAATAAGTCATTCTCATGTCTAAGAAGCGTGGTGGAGGTGCTTGATAAGGTGATAAGGAAAAGGGTCGAAAGTGGAGGGTCAGTAATCAGCGGCCGGATTGACCACAAAATCCTGATCTATGAAGGTACTGGCGATTGAGAATATAAAAGAGGAAAAAAGGCATGCCTGATATGGGGATATTTACTTGAAGAACCTGAGGCGGTCGATCATTTATATCTCAAATTTTTCCGTCATCGTAAGACAGTAAGCCCTGAAATTGGGAATCGCATTGACCTTCGATGTTCATGCAAACTCGGAAATATGTGCCGGGAAATACCCTCTCATCCACCATTTCAAGCCGCTCAAACCAACTTCGACCCCGAATCAGTAGCAGCCACAAATCCCGTCACGTTACTATCTTTCATCAACCACAAATACGCCTCTGCTACATCCTCTGCTGTAAATCATTAGCCTTCATCTTCCCAATCCTCCTCAAATCACCCTTCCCCTTCCCCTTCCCCTTCCCCTCTCCCTCCATCTCCTGTCCCCAGCCCCTCCTCCCAGAAATCAAAGTAAAAAGGAAAGGGAAAGAAAACTTACGCCTCCTAACCCGTCCCGTCACAACCTTCTCCGCAATCTGCTTAAAGAACGCCTCTTTCTGCTCCGTAGACATCCACTTCCAAAGCTCCGTATCCACAGCCCTAGGAGACACTAGATTAACTCTGATTGGCTTTAAATTCATTGCCAAGTTTCTCGTCATGCCGTATAACCCCGACGCGTAGGAGGCGACAATTGACCACTGTCCACTTGGCCAACATCCAAACTCTTCTGGATATGGAAATGGAATGCAGGGCTGAGGGAAGCTTACATTTGGGCTTGGCTTTTCGGCAACAGAGCCAGCTGTGAGGACTATAGAACTCTCCGGTCCAGGATTAAGGTACCTGTTCCCGACCTTCGCCACCATTAACGGAGCAAAGAACCTCACTTGTCCCGCTTTTAAAATCTTCTCAAAAGAAATCTCGTCGAGTGGGATGGTGGCGAGTGGATCTCCGGCTGTGAAGAGTATGTGATCTACCTTACCTGTTTTCTCGAAGAGTTGCTCGATATTTTGCCCCAAAGTGGGTTTGGAGAGATCGCAGGCATAGCCGGAGATGCGGGTTGAGGTGGAAGGGTAAGAGGATTGGAGAGAAGAAATAGAGGTCTTGACTCGGTCTGCTGATGGGGGAAGAGATGGTAATGTATGCGAGGGATTCGATGCAAGCTTCTGCCACGGCGTAGCCGATTCTTTTGGGGTGTTAATTTTGTTGTATGTTGTTGATCTGTTGGGGAAAGAATAAAGAAAGAATACCTGAAGTTCCGCCAACGATCAGGACGTGCTTGCCTGCGAGCTTGTTGTACTTTTGAGTTTGTGCTGCCATTTTGGTTGTTGAGAATTTTTGAGTTTCTAGGTTAGAGATAGGAGAAGGAATGTTGACAAGCAATATATGCAAGAGAGAGAGCAAGAAAAAGTAGGGGACGTGAATCATTTCCTCAGAAATTCGAGGTAAACTCCGATATCCCAGTGACATCAAGACTTACTTAAAGACCCTCCCGGACTTAACGTCGGCATTATAGCATATACTTCGTCTTTAACACTTGCTGAAAAATAACAAATGCAATCGCTGAAAATGAGAGCGGAGGTGATTGGCTGTTTCGGAGTTGGAGTCTTAAATAGGAATACTGTCGGCGAGCCGCGCCGAGCGGGCGTCTGCACTTGGGAGCGACGACCCCAATATGAACATTATTCAGTAGCAAAGGCAGTCAGGTCCTTATATTGAGTTATGTGGAGTTTCGCCATTAGAGTTCAAGGACAATGCTTTTGTTGCCAATTGGGTAAATCCTGTTGAAGGGACAAAACTTTTGTCTTCTCGATTCAATTCGTTCTTGGCTCGAGCCGACCAAGTCACAACCCTTCCTGCATGTCGCTTGTCGACACTGGGATTCATTATGAACCCATCATGCTCGCTCATATGCTGCTCCCTCAGCAATTGAGAGTGACTGAACTCCTACTGTCTCGGTTTCCACTTCCGTCTCCGCAGTCTTCCAGCCTGCTCCTTCGCATGTCCGGCCTCCATCGATCCATTTGGCTTGTGGCAGCAGCTCGCTCGCAACCCATCTCGCAGTAGTCGTATGCAGACTTCCGTCTCCAAACCGCTTGTCTGTCCGATCAAGCCGCTCTCTATCAGCAGACAGAGCCTCTGCTGTCCCTAGCATACTTGACTTCCCTTCGGCCAAAGCCTGAAAGACAATGAGTTGATCTTGCAGATACTCATCAACCAGTCCTCCTTTCCGGATTCGACATCCATATCATCAACGACTTTCTGTGATATTTCGGTGCTAAGTTGATCTGGTGCCTTACCTTTGGTCTTGCCGTCATAAAGCCAATCTCGCCCGAATCGTAGACCAGTTGTTATGTGTGCTACAAGTAGAGTGTATAACCTGGCCTTGTGCCTGCTATCGTCCACAACCAAAAAGTTGACTTCCACACTTGGAAAGATTAGGTCAAGTTCGAACAGCAAGGATTTCTTGAGCGGATCTTGAACATTTCTTGGAACAACGAGTGAGACGTCGATCTTGGTGACGCTGCCAGGTTTTGAAGGCCTTGATGGGGCTTTGAGTGTTTATCCAGGTCTGAGAGGAGTGGTGCCAAACTTAATCGAACCGATTTCTCTCGTCCCATGAGACCAGCCTAAATACTCCAGCTTCCTCTCGGCCTTGATCCCGAATCTTTCTAGCGACAAAAGTAACACCTGGTCCGGGTACTCGAAAAGGGGGGGGGGGGGCTGGCGTTTGTTCTACCTTGGGAAGTAAATGAAATTGGCGAGCCGCTGTTATCACCTGCAAAAAGTAGAAAAGGTAGAGTCGCTTGAAACACCAAAAGGACGCTGGCTGCAGAGTCGGCTCGAACTTTGATGTTCCAGTTGACCATCTCAGTAAGAGACAATCTAGCCCCGAATTGAAATGACTTGCTTCCAATAGTATAGCCTATGACTTCTGCATCCGTGGCCTCGGCAAAAGCTCAAATGCAGGAAATATACTAAGCCTTTAAGCCTAAAATAATCTCAATCTAGACCTAGGACTTTAATATGGTACTGGGTATTAATTCTTACCTCCGCCATAATACCCTTTTCTATTTCCTCGGATATTATCGATTTAGAATAATATCCCAATCAAAGTAATAAGCGCTATAATAACTCCTATAATTTGTTTTCCTTTCCAATTTGATTATCAAGTATTATAAGCTTCTTTTTCTTGGAATTAATTATATTATTTTCTCTCGAATATTAATCTTGGATTTATTTAAAATATATATATATATATATATATATAATTATAATTATTTTATTATTTATATAAAAAGTAAATATAATAAGAAAATTAATATTTAAAAAAAATTATTAATAATATATTTAAAATTATATTAAATAATTTTTTTAATATTTTTATTTTATAATATAAAAATTAAAATTTTCATAATATTATTATTATAAAACCAAAAATATAAAAAGAATAATAAAATAAAAATTTAATTATTATTAAAAAAAATTTGAAAAATTAAATTTAATTAAATAAAAAAATTTAAAAGAAAAATAAATAAATTACTTATTAAATAAAAAAGTAATTATAAAAGAAATTAAGAAAGATTATTTTAATTTTATTTATTTTATTAAAGAAAATTCTTATTAAATTAAAAAAAATTAATAATTAATAAATTTTTTTTAACTTTTAAAAATAATAATTAAAAGTTATATAAAATTTAATAATTATTCTAAAAATTATTATATTGAATTTAAAATAAAAATAAAAAATATATAATAAATATATTATTAAATTATTAAATATAATTTTATATAATTATATATAAATTAATAATAAATTTTTATTCCAAGATTCAAATCAATTGATAAAATAATTATGATTTTACAAGGGTTTGAAATACGGTGGTAATTATATGAATAGGGGTACTTTTGATAAGATGGTGCTTGCTAATAAGAAATCGGTTAGTAACTGCGGACGTATCGAGGAGTCCAATCCGGGCCTTCAATTCTCCCTAGGGGACTCAGGATGATGGGCCTGAAATTGCTGTGAAAATTCATAGTCGCGTCTCGCCTCCCCAGCCTTGCGTAATGCTGATGTGAATGGACCCTTGGTGTGTCGTCAGTAAGTGATTGTCACTCGACCGACCTGGCGCTGGTCTTTGAAGCAGCGACGAAGTGCTTCGGTATCGAGGCAACGAAGTTAGGCGGCCAATTTGGCCGTGGAACCTCTACGAGATGCCCTGAATCGTCCCAACGATTTTCGGTGCTTTGAAACAGCGGACACGAAGCGCGTCAGCGAGTCGAGGTGCAATGGCGGCAGATAGTGTCGGCGCTAGCTCGAGGGCGAGGCCAGTGAGTGCAACGTCGTGCGGCGCAGATTGCAAAATCGCGGGCGTGGCGCGTGTGGGCGGACCGGACAAGAACTTGTCAGATCAGGGCACGCCCCACGCCTGACCTTGCAGCGTTGTTGAGATGATCCTCGAGTTCTTTGCTCGGTAGATGGGCGTGTGTGCGCTTATCGGTGGCTTGTAGTGCAGGATGACGGGGTTTTTCCGGGCCGTGGCGGACTTCACGTGGTCGGGTGCTGACCTCTACCGCGTCGAAAAAAGCGGCCGATTTTAGCATCTTACTTACATGCGATAAACTCACGATTTTATCAACAATAAATAAGCAAAGCATACAAACAAACAAAGTATATGCACAAGTTCGCTCGCTTTCGTGAATCATACTTGGGTGTTACAACTACTTTCAGCGTAGGTGGGTAGACAATACAAAGTAGAGCAGGACAGCAGGAATTCCTGCACCTTCACTGCAATTTTAGGCCCACCCGGGCCTGCAGTTCTTCCCTAGAGTCAGCCATGCCGCTTTACCTCGCTTATACAGAGTACTAAGAAAAATCGCGATATAAGTATAAAGTGCATTTGTAGTGCACGTAAACTACAACCTTTTATAATTTTAAAAAATGTAATCGTATCGCATTATTTGTGCATAAATTATTAGTCTATTACTTAATCAATTTAGTTGAGCAGGTAGTTATCGCAAAAAGGTTTATATAGGCACTATATAAAGGGAATATGGCTTCCTTAAAATGGCGTGACTTATGGCTGCAGGGGCTTGGGTGTATGTGTTGATGCCTTGTGGCCTGTCGCCATTTTAATCGATTCCTTATATCCTCTCCTTTCTCATAGGAATCAATCAGATCTACAGTTTGGATCTCATAGTCCACAGGTCTCGAGATTGGGATGCGCTCAGCTCGAGTGGGCTTGGGTGAATTGCGTGTGGTGTGTCCTGGGATTTGCAACAACCTCGAGTTCTGCTCACAGTGACGTCTAGCAGCTCAACTTGCTAGAGCTGGCAGCGTGAGCCAATATACCAACTTGGCTAATTTGATAGCTGGACTTTCTACCCCGAGGCGATCCCAATCTAACATACGGATGGAGGAAGACACAACCAGGGCAATGCCCTTCTCAAAGAGGCCAAGAACTTCTGCTCCGAGTCCTAGTGTGCCATGCTCGATATACACCCGAGAAGAGGGTTAGTCCCTAGATGCCATTATACCTTAACATTTGACGAGAATAATTCACTAGCGACAACGGCGCCAACGGCGACAGAAAGGAGGATATGGCGAAATAGGGGTTAAGAAAGCTAATTTCACCCCTACTCACCATATTTTCCCTCTATTGCTTTAAAGGAAGTTTAAAATGACTCAAGACCAATAGCCTCACACATCTTCCCATCCACATCTAGGAGGCCTACGATATTTAGAAGCACCCCCGGATTCGGCGTCGACCAGATCTAAATGTCTAACCCCAACACCTAATCTCGCTTCTCCGTCTCGACTGTTTCTGTCGTTTTGTTATTACCAGATATAAAACTATTAATACTCGTGTCGTTCTGTCACGTTTGTGAAAGGGAGGCGTAGTCGTCCAGTTTGAGGTGAATAAATACTAGATCAAATTGCTATAGATTCAGCTACTATTTATGAGATTGAGTATGCTTCTCCATACTTGTAAACACACTTGAATTCTAGCAGCGAGGCTGGGCCTGTCCACAAAACTCACTGAATAAAGCGGAAAAAGGCTAAGGTAAAGTCGTATATCATAAGAGTTTGTCCTCCAATATCACCAAGAACCTGTCGTGCCCCTTAGGGCTCCTCATCACTTCGTAGTCCTTGCACGTTGTCATCCAAGCCCGCCGCTCAACTCCAGAACCCCTCCATATTTACTGAACGACCGCCATAAAACTTATTAGGAGACTCTCTTTTCAATATCAATCGCTTCCGGCATCTCTTCGAATCCCATGGCCGCGAGTTGTTTTTTCCATTGCTGCTGGGACCTCATTTCCTACGTCTGGTCAATACGAACTGTGAGGCGGCGAGGGTTACGGTAGAACAAACCTCTTCTACGGTGTCCTTGATCACGTAGCGCGTCACGTGCACCTCGTTGTCCTGCCCTAGCCGGACGGCTCGCGCGATGGCCTGCTTCTCTAGGCCGGGGTTCCACTGCAGCTCGACGATGAAGACGCGGCTGGCGCAGGTCAGATTCAGCCTGGGAGCTTGTCAATATCACATATGCCTGAGTAGGGAACAACCAAGGCAGCGAACGTACCCAAACGCACCGGTGCCGGTCGTCATGATGAGCACTGGCATGTTGTCCTCTTTGGCAAACTGGTCGAGTTTGACCTGCCGCTGCAGGAGGGGACAGCCGCCGTCAATGCGGAGGTAGGGAATCTTAGCTTCGTCCAGGTGCTTGGACAACAGGTGTAGCGTTCTAGTCCAGCAGGAGAATATGATGCTATTCACGTTAGACACGCATTGTTTCCTTGGGGGGGCAGACCTGCCTCTTTGTCGTCGACAGGTCCTTGCCGACGTCCTCAATCAACGCCCGCATCTTCGTCGAGTGGCCCTCAGCATTGAAATAGTAGTTATCATCGTCCTCGATCGCCTTCTTGGCTGGCGCGTCCCGCATGGCCACATCCCTCACCGCATCCACGCCGCCCTCGACCCGCGCATGCGTGAGCCACCGCACACATACGGGACAGCACTGCGTCTGCGCGCCGGCGCCTGGCGTGCTCGACTCCTCGATGCACTCGGAGCACAGCACGTGCGCGCACTGCTCGCGGAAGCCTTTGCTCAGCCGGCTGGATCCCAGGATCGGCATGGGCTGTTGGCAGCCAGAGCAGGTGATCTCGCCATTCTGGCCGAGTGCGCAGACGATAGCGTCGCGCTCGTCCTGGTAGCTGCGGCGGTGCCAGGAGAAGGGCTTCTGGAACGTGCCGTGGTTGCACAGGATGCGCATCTGCAGGTTCGCCTGGAAGAGCCCGAACTTGGAGCTCTTCTCGACCTCACCGACGCGGTGGCGGATCGTGCGCATCAGGATATTCTTCGTATTCTCGTACTGCTCGCGCTCGGCCGGGGAGAACTCCAGCGTGCGGATGTCCTGCTGTAGCCCAGGCAGCTCGATGACCTCCTTTGTGCGGCGCAGGCAGAGCGCTTCGAGGAGCATGACCAGGCGGTTCTTGACGACGGTCGAGTCCTCAACGCTCTGCTCGAAGGGGACCTCGATCCACTTGCGGAACACGGAGGCTTTGGAGAAGGGCTCGGCGCGGATGAAGGCGAAGAGCGCACCGATGTCAGCGAGCTTGTTTTGGATGGGCGTGCCGGTGAGACACCACCGCGAGTTGGCGTGGAGGTCGCCGCAGGCGTGGTAGAAGGTTGTGGCTGGGGAGCGGATGAAGTGTGCTGGGGGTTGTTAGGTGTACTCGTGGGACGTGAAAAGGGGCGGCGGTGGGGGCTTGCCTTCGTCGAGGACGGCTCTGTACCAGCCGATTTGGTAGAGGAGGGAGGGCTCCGATTTAATTTGAAACTCGGCAGTGAGGGTGTTGTAAGTGGTTATGACTATGTCTGAGTCTTGGATTATGTCGAGGTTTTTCGGTCTGCCGGGACCGTGGTACTTGATCACCTTTAGGCCTCCTGTCAAGTGCCTATGTAGTCGGTTAGTGATGATACCATTGCGAAGGTAAAACAAACTTACTTTTTTATTTCGTTCATCCAATTGTAGATGAGAACTAGTCAAGTCAGTCATAGGTGTCCCTTCTGATTGGAAAAGGAGGTCCGCGTACGGGCAGACGGGACGACCACAAGCGTGGAGCGGGAGTACTTCGGCGCCTTTTTGCCTTCGGCACTGTCGCTCTGCTGCTGAGCCCACTCCTGGCCCTCGTCGAGAGTCTTCGTGATCAGGGCAAGGATGGACAAGGACTTCCCCATGCCCATCTCGTCGGCCAGAATGCCACCCCCTCCCTCGTCTGGCTGGATGACCCGCTTGGCCTTTGTGATTCTGTGGCGGTACCTGATGTAGTCACGTTAGTCATGAACATTGAATTGAATTCACAAGTAACTCACTCTTCCCTCCCGTCTTCCAAAACGACCGTCTTCCAAAGCCTGTACTTGTCGTTAATATGGCCGGATTCTCTCTCCAGCATGAAGCCTAGCGCTTCTTGTTGATGTCTAACGGCGGCATATTAGCAACTAGCAGACTTCAAATCAGAACATAACACTAGACCTACCTGAGCAGCTTCTGGCCAACCCCATTCCCGCCCTCCACCATGTCAAGATGCCGAGCATTGTCCACAGACTTGTACACTTCCTCGACCATCTTCCGCAGTTGCTCCTCCCGGGGCTTCCTCCTCGCAACTCCCTCGTTAGCAACTCGGTTCACAGGCTGAACGGACTGCACCTGGACGCCATTGATCTTGATAGACAAGAAGTGCGGGTTATCGTATGCCACTCCGCACCTCGCATAGTCTGACTTCTGCAGCCACAGCTTGCCGCGCGAGAGCACGTCACCGACCTCCGCCGCCGCGCGCCGCGGCCCGTACACGTTGATGTCGACCTTGGCCTCAGCCGGCTCCTTGGCACGCCCGATGGTCTCCTTCAGGTTGGGCGTGGGCACGATGGGCTCGAACTCGACGTCCGACTCGGCCAGCAGCGGCGCAAGCGTCTTGCCTACACCGGAGCGCAGGTAGCCGAGGTCCTTGCCGTCATCGTGGAAGCACAGGAAGATGTGGTCCTGCTGCTCGTTGAGCTTGAAGCGCTCGTAGCCAGCTGAGCTTTTGCTGAGCTTGTCGTCGATGATTTGCATCTCGCCTACGAGCTTGACGTCGACGTTGTGCAGCTAGCGTAGGTGAATCGTGTCCCAAATCGGAGAAGTCAAATGCTGTGGCCACTCACCATTCCATAGCATATAGTCTCTTCTTCGTCTTTTGCGGAAGTGACGGACTCGGCTCTCGATTGGCTTGATTCCGGCGCGAGGGACAGCGAGTGCGAGGTCTCCTGGGATGAAATAGGGGTCAATTGGGACGAGTCGAACGAGTTTGGCGAGGCTATGTTATTTTCCCATTCTGTAAGAGCGCCGGTTAGGTTGTAGGCTGGCTCATCGAGGTTCATCAGCGACATTTGGTTGCTGACACTCGGCTCAGACAGGATGACGCTGAACAGATCTGGTAGAGAGTCCGCTGGTTGCATAATGGGAACGTCGCTGGGCTGTTTAGTAGCGCTCGTGAGGAATGCACGGTGTTCCATACCTTTCTGGATTCATGTAACTCGGTCCGTGATATTGACTCTGTCGTGGTGCATCGGGAAAGTTACCATAGTATTGCTGATACGGTGGACGCGGATTAATGCCGGCCATGGCAACGGTACTGACGTTGATGGTGATATCGCCTGCCTTCTCGACAGGGTTCAGAACTCGCTTCAAAGGGTTGGACATCGTGATCAATCGATAGCTTCTAGTTGTTGTCGAGGAATCTTAGGCTAGCGATCTGGGGCCTCAGTTGCTCTATATCCGCATCGCGAACGAGCAATTAGGGAAGTTGGGAATCCGCCGCGATGTCGGGGTTCGCGGACGCCTGGGAATTGGAATTCGTTCAATCAGGCTGCCGCGAGGCGAAACACCAGGATGGGGTTGCAAATCCGCCTCGAAATCTGAAGGCTGCCCTCCCATTAGGGTGGGGAGAACTGCAGGCCCGGATGGGCCTAAAATTGCAGTGAAGGTAGAACTACGCGGTGAACGCTTCCGGCTAGCGTCGCAGTTAAGGCAAACCATACACACTAGTTGTGCAACACCCCAAAAACTCAAAAATCGCACTCTCATAGTATCACCACTAAGGCTTTTAGAGCCCTGTAACTTGGGGAAATAATAACTTGCATGCTCTTTCCGCAATATCAGCTTCAACCTTTATTCTTGAGCCTTTTTAAATCATATTATAAGAGTATATATGCAAAATTTGAAGATTTTGTGATTTTGAACTTTTGGTTTAAGGCATCAACTTATTTAAGCGACCCCACCAAAAAGTGATATACTTGTAGCTCAAATATCTCGGCTTAAAAGCGTTCAAATTAAATTCTGAATAAATAAGAATTTGTATTACTATTAAAAGTATATATAAATAAAGTTTTAATACTTTTTATTCCCTGCGTATGTATATAAGTAGTGCGAGTTGATATGGCGGAGTATTGGAGCCTTACGCGCAGAGCCGCAGGCATCAACTTTTGCTCTCGATAAATTCATGAAATTTACTTACTTTTACGGCCTCGAGCACCCAGAAGTAATAGCTTAGCATATAAAATATCTATAGCAATAGATTCTCCTTCATGAAAACTATAGAATTAGAGTTACTACAGTTAGATTTAGTGCGTTGTGTATCAAAGGGTCTTTTTTAAAAGTTGCGATTTTTGAGTTTTTGGGGTGTTGCACAACTAGTTTGTTGCAAAGCCGGGCTGAGACGAGACCAATCAGGAGAATCAAAGATGGTACCTTAGACCGCCTGCATATAGTGGTGTGCATCCTAGCAGGCTGCCTCTTTGCTGTGCATCCAGCCTCACCGAGACCTAGTGTCTACCCCATCTCTTCCGACGAACTTCTGAAGTTTTCCTTTTTATGCTTCTAGAAGTTGGCCCGGTTTATTTCCTGACCATTGGACATTGCGTCAATCAAGCCCAGGGTTAGTAGTGCGCGTAGCACTGTCAATCGGTTGCGATAATGGACATGGACGAGTTGCTCGTTCTTGCGGAAAAGTTCGGGACATGGGACCTCCTAAAGCCCCAGGACCAGGAATTCTTCGAGTCGA
The DNA here is from genome assembly GCA_900073065.1 of Phialocephala subalpina. Taxonomy (NCBI): domain Eukaryota; kingdom Fungi; phylum Ascomycota; class Leotiomycetes; order Helotiales; family Mollisiaceae; genus Phialocephala; species Phialocephala subalpina. The sequence goes on along the minus strand of FJOG01000073.1, from coordinate 138,355 downwards.
GCAGCTACGAAGATGTGCAGCAGGACATCAATGTCATTCAATCACAGCAGGAGATAACGAAGACAATGATGAACATGAAGAGAATCCACCCCTTTCTGACTGGCATGGCACACCTCGAGAAGGTCTTGACCACCATCAGGTTTCAGCATACCGCAAAGGTCATGGCCTATGTTTGGGGTCCGGTTCGATTTCTCCTCAAGGTACGTGCGTGTCTATTGACAGCACTCCGTACCATGTCGAGGAGAACATTGCTAACTAGTTGTAATAAAGACCACGAATCCCAGAGAAAGAGCATTCGACAATGTACTCGACGTATACGAGCAGCTAGGGTATAAAATACCGCCACTCTACGATTATATACGACTTTTGACTGGACTACCAGAGAGCGAAGGATGCCTGGTATACATCTACCAGGATGTTCTCACGTTCCATCGGCTTGCATACAAGCTCTTCTCTCTTCGGGCTAAATGTGAGATCGAGCCAGAGTAGCAGCAGTAATAGCAAACACTAATCCCTTTTCTCTAGTATGGCAGAGACTGTCCAATGCCACATGGAAAGACTTGAGCCATACGTTCAAGCACCTAGCTGACTCTATGGAAAGTCATGGGAGGTTCATACGAACGCATGGATCATCTGTCCGAAACCCTCAAGCGGACTCGGACCGAGGTAACGAACCAATGCGCGTGGATTCTGGGCTGGATGTTACTCAAGATTGGGGTGATGCCAAGATGGAATTCTACCGCTATCGCAACGACTTGAACGGGCGTCGAGACAAATTTGAGGAGGAAGTGAGAAATAGGAAAGAAGACCAGAAAAAAATCGTCATGGCGTGGATCTCGGCCTCGAAGAAGACGCAGTCGCTTCACAAGAAGTTCCAAGACACGAGAATATGTCGCGACACTGGACGCTGGCTGTTCAGGAGGTATAGTGAAGTCACTGACTGGATGAGAGAAGACCAGCCTCCTGATTCCGCCATCTGGCTCCACGGCAGCAAGGGATTTGGTAATGATATCCATAGAAGCCAAAAGATAGCTGAGTTGACGGTGCACAGGCAAAACGGTGCTAGCATCACTCCTCATAGACGAGCTGAAGGGGCTGTGCACGGAAAAGAAGGAGTACGCGATTCCACGGGAGAGCAAGACATACTACTTCTACTGCCAGGAGGAAGATCCCGAACATCGCACCTACCTTGACATCCTTAAGGGCATTCTCTATCAGATGGTCGATACTGGCGAGGATCTCTTGCCCCTCTGCGTCGAAAAAGCTGCGTCAGGCGCAGGCACAAACCAGGCAAACGCAGAAACTGCCCAAAGCCTCATTGAGGCCTTTTTTGAGTACAACTCCAGGCAGTACATCATTATCGACGGGCTTGATGAGTGTGAAACACTTGAAATGCGCCAAGCTGCAATCTTCTTCATGGGGCAAGTTACAAAGTGCGACAACGAGATCAAGCAGGGCCGACTGAGGGTTCTGTTCATGAGCCAGCCGATCCCGGAGCTGACCAAGGACAAATGCATGCCGGAAGATGAGGCCTGTGTGAAGCTCAAGTCGACCGACAACGCAGACGACATCAGGGCCTATGTGAAGCAGAGGATCCCGGACTTCTCCGAGCCGCGTGCCACAAGTAGTGGTTTTAACCTCTCTGAAGGGGATAGGGAGCAAATTGAAAGTATCATCTGCCGTCGGAGCGAAGGTCCGTTGCCACCTTAAGCTGCACTGTAAGTACAATAAATTGTAATACTGTAGACTGACGTAAATTATAGACATGTTTCTCTATGCCCATCTCGCCATCGTGTATCTTCTACAGCAGCCGACCAAAGAGAAGCTCCTCGAGAAGATCAAAGAGGAAATGCTACCCAAGGAACTCTCACAGATGTACGTCTGGTATTCATTACCGTCCTTTTTCAATGGGACAGAAATAAGACTGACAACTGGTCACAGATATGAGAAGCTTCTAGGCGCAGTGAAGACCGAGTTGTTGCAACTGGAAGAGGGTGAGACCCACTGGCAGATGGCCAAGCTCCTCCTGGGCTGGCTGGTCTGCGCAAAGCGACCCCTAAAATGGCACGAAATGCAGTCCATTCTGTCTTATGACCCAGTCATCCAAAGGATTGACTTTGACAACAAAATGCTGCGACAAAATGTCAGGAAGTACCTCGGGTCATTGGTGCACGTCCTAGATGGCGACCACATCCGCATTATTCATTCGACAGCGCGGCGGTAAGCATTGAGTTCTTCGCTAACCAATTGTGTATTTCGAGGGTTAATAACCACCAGTTACATCGTCCAAAATGAGCATATCAATGAGCAAGCAGTTCAGTGCGAACTCACAACGCTTTGTCTCAGATACCTGTGTCTTCCCTGCTTCTCGAAGGACTATGACGAAGACGAGCGTCGAGACAGGGCTAAGCTCGGTTGGTTCTCTTTCCAAGACTATGCGTGCTCCCAATGGCACAGCCACATCGACACGATGGTTACGGCATGCAGGGGCCTTTTTTACAATTCGCATCATCACCAGGAGCACGAGAAGTTTGCCTCCGCCTTGCAGTGTTTCATCGAGACACATCGTGCAGGCCTCACGACAGAGCCGCACCCCGAGCTCGAACAAACGCCTTCTGAACTCGCCAGGTTCTCAGGGCTTTCATTCTACGAAAACCTCTGCTTCCTGTGGAACCATATATATACCCACCAGAAGGGCACATATGACGTCCGCAACACCGTTGGTATCGCTCAGCTCGACGAAGCTTTGCAAGAAAACAGGATCACACTAGAGGAGAACTTCACGCCCAGCTCAAAAGCCTGGCTCAATGACACGATAAAAGACTACTATGGCCCCAACCTCTTCAAGTGCAAGCGCACGCTGTGCAAATTCTTCTACCTGGGCTACGACAAGAAGAAGGATCGCGACACGCACGACAACCGCCACGACAGGCCCTTCCCGTGTCCCGTCAACTGTAACTTCGCTCCTATCGGCTTCTCCTCCAACAAGGATAAGGACAGGCACGTACGGACCTATCACCCGGACCAGTGTGAAGGGCCGTCCGTTTTCGAGTCTCTGAGTCGTAGGATCGAGTCGACGCGGTTCACTTGCAAGATCTGCCACAAGAAGTTCACGCGGAATATCAATCTGAAGGGTCACGAGAGGAGCCATTTTGGGGAGCGTCCGTATGCATGCTCAAATTGTGGCAAGGCGTTTGCTAGGTTAAATGATTGTCGAAGACATGAGAGGGTTCATTCAAAGAGAGGGGCGTAATGTGATGTGTTTAGTCTGTTGGTGGGATCTATTGTATTAGTGATTTTGGCTCCATGAAAAAGACAGTTTGATTGCACGACTCAAAAAAAACTTGGGAATTGGGTGCGAAAAAATGTGTAGGCACGTTGGTATATGCGATTTTCTATGGGTCTTATGCTTTTGTGTCATCAAATGAGAAAAAGCATATTGAGTCTTATCCCCTGAGATTCGGCTCTAGTGTGATATCCTGTAGCTTCGCACCTTTCCATACCGTCATGTCCGTAAAAATGACTAGTCCGACTCTCCGGTAAACTCTTTTACCTACATCCACGACAAGCAAACCGATACCTTTCTCAACGCCTTCATCTACCTTGACTATACCCAAAAGCAAATAGTCCGTCTCTCTCTGTTGGAGTTCTCTTTGCCGGAGTTCTGCGCTTGGATCCACCAGGTCTGGCCGCTCCAATATGGTATCAAACTTCTCATGGTTTATGTCACCTTCTTTAAGAATACGACATGTCAGCTCTGCGGCTGATACGGTCAGCGACTTGACTTTGGCATCTTCAGTCGAAAAGGGCCTCTCGTAGCGGATTACACCGTTGAGAGACGCCCATGACCAGCTGGGTGCCCGCTTGAGGCACCGCTTCTGCTCTCTGTCGACATCTGGTTTGTACCATGCCAGGAGCTCTATGAACCATTTCTTCCAGAGCCCGTAGATATTCGTGTCGCGCCACAGTGTTTCTAGCTCAGTCGTTATCCCCGTGACTGCCCGAAGTCTGTCTTCCGGATCTGTCAGCATACGTTCCGTGTACTGTTGGACGATCGTTTTCCAGAGGTAGACCTTGTCAAAATCGAGATTTCCAAAGTAGGGCTCCGCATCATGTTCAAAGACGGTCCATGGTAGAGCTTCCAAGGGTTGTAGGTACTCGAGCCCTCTTCCGGTAACGCCCCGAAGGTCCACCTCTTTACACTGCCACAGAAGCTCGTAGTCGGAGAATATGAGCATCCTTGATGACAGCATGAATTCCTGCAACGTCCATCCTCTCTTGTCTAGGGGATGTTCGGGTTCGTATGCCTCTGCCGAAAGATACACTGTGCCATTCTCCCCATTTGACACAGGGATGTAGAACATGTAGTCTGGAAGGTAGGGCGGGATTCTGTTCGAAAGAAACCCATCCGTCGCTTTTTCAGACGAAGAAGCCGCGACGGTTATGGCAGCATTCTTGTAGATGGACGCCATCCGGGAAATTTCCTTGTCTTTGTCAATCTTGCAGTCCTGGATGATGCACAGCGCATCAACCCAAAGATAGCGAAAACCAAGTTGGCGAGTGACGAAGATAGCGTCTTGTATTGACTGCTGGAGACTCTCGAGCCTGATGCCACCCGTCAAGTCCCGAAGAGTATCTCTCCGTAGCAGAAGGGGTTGGACTGGCGCCGTGAGTTTAGGTTGCTTCCCCCAGCAGTAGCTTAGAGCGAGATATGGCGCGTGGGTTTCTGTCTCGTTGACCTTGAGTTTGATTGTTGGATAAGGGTCCTCAGGCTTGCCAACGTCGAGGACACGCGTCGGAAGCACAGTGTCTCGCGAGTACTGGCAATGTTTGTGAGGCTTATCGGGATTCATACACTCTTTGATGAGGGACTTTGCTGCCGCAAACACATTATCGCTTTGCACATCTCTGTGGAGAGGTCTTCGGGGCACAATGGCTCCAATACCGGTAGGGTTGCCTGAATCTTGTTAGATGCTATCGTCACCTCGTCGACAGCAAAGAGAAAAGAATACTTACCCTTTTCCGCAAATGGATACATCGTGATGATGCATTTGTCGGGCTCAGATTCGAGGCTGCCTTTAAGCCCATAGATACCAGGCAACTGAAAGCCAGAAACCGTGCTCGTTGAGTGTGCATTTCGGAAGTTCTGAAATATGAGGCGATCGTTATCTCTCCAATTCTTGTCATGTTCTTTGCAGACAACCAGGAAGATGAACTCGCACATTCTGCAGCCTTCCGTCCTGGAAGCCCTGGACTCGGCACGGGTCCGGTGGCGGAAGCCGTTCGGTGAGTTGAGATATTTCAGACCCTGTTGGGAGAACATGAGAGCGCATGGAGCGCATCGAAGATCAGGCTTGCTTTCCCGGGCTCTCTTGGGCTGCGACGGGCTGGAGTCCGCATCGTCGGACGCGTGCCGCCGCCGATTTTGCCCGATAGGGATTTGAGCTTCCTCGCCCATGGCCTGGAATTGTCTATTCTCAAAAGGACTACTCCCAAGACCGCGAGAAAGGAAATTGCCAATAGCCCGGATTTCTCCCCCGGGTGAAGCATTTTGACGGAAAAAATGCTTTTGGTTGCTCGCCTCTGTGGCTGGCGCTGCATTCCATGGCTGCCTATTCAAGCTGCCTAATCAAGGCAGATGGATCACCCTGCCAAGGCCTTTCTCCTTGCGTTAGCTAATTTGCTGTTGAAGTATATTGGTGTGGAGATCAGAGCCTAAATATGGAAGTTGATGATCCAATGAGGCTGGATTAGACATCACAGCCTGCCTGGAGGGGTGCAACTGACTCGGCAGGGTCCTCAACCTGACAGCCCTCTCAGCCTGCGACCATCGCACATATTCACCAACCCTTCTGTATTGGCGAGAGGAAATTGAACCGCCCGGCAGTGTTTAGACGAAACATCGTAACGATATTTGAGGGTCCGAAAGACGTAGTCCTTGACTCCGATATGTGAAGTCGAGGAAAGCAGCCACGCGAGTGAGATGTGAGAGAATTCGGATACTGAGCCCAGACGGAATAATTGCGTCGGCGGTTTCTTACAGGCCTACATCTTGGGCTGCTGGCACGATGGGAATGGATACATTTGACTGTCTCATCGACGACATCGAACCAGCATCGGCTCAGAGTTGGCCGCCAATGGTTCAAGTTGGCGGCCAGGGAAGCATTCTACTGCGGTTTGGTCTAGGAGGTTGACGACAGGCGCTCTCTTTTGGCGTCGGCTTGGTCCAAATTCTTAACCGCAAGAAATGCGCCTTTACCCGGTTACAAACTGATAAAGCTAGCACGAAAAAACGCTCTTTTTCGGCTTCGGATTACAAGAGAATAAATTCGCAAACTCTTAATAGAGAAGCTTTCTTCCATCTACTTATTATTCTTTTAAGCCGATAACCTCGAATATATTACTTTAATATTTAAAAATAAATCTTAGAAATAAATATAAAACTTATTAATCTTTTTAATTTATTTCAATAATTTTTATTTTATAATTATTAAACTTTTATATTTTGATTAAAATTAATATAATTTATTATAATTTTAATTCTTTTTATTAAAGAATTAATTTTTTTAATATAATTAATAAATAATAAAACGAATTTTTTTTAGAATTTTAAATATATATTTTCTTTAAATTCTTTTATTTTTCCTAATTAATATTCGATAATATAATAAAAAGTTTAAAGGTTAAAAAATTAAATAAATAATATTTACGATTATATTTAATAAATTATTTATTAT